>VZZY01006122.1:24169-93917 GCA_013400335.1 Eurystomus gularis | reverse complement strand
ACATCTGCCTTATCAAGAACATAGTATGGAAAGAACTAGTTCGAGCCAACTATGCAGTCCGGAAGAGGACAAAGACTCTAAGAAGATTGTGCAGGACTTAGAGGTGAAAAGTGCAAGACCACCTTATCTCTGAGGAAGAGTGTTTACTTCAACACAAAATGGTGGGTCGACCACCAGAAGACCACCACCACGGTGCACTGTGCAGGTGCAAGAGGGAGGAGACCTGATTTCCATACGAAGCGGGATAGGTTATATATATGTATAGGCGTAATGAATATGTAACATTTTATTGCTTATAACCAAGATGCAGAGCGATGCTGGTGTGCACGTTTTTGGAGGCACTAGCCCCCGTGCACCCACTGGTGAATAAACATACCTCCTCATAAACTCTCTGCGAGTTTTTGAGCTCATTTCCGTGCATCAACAAGAAGTAAGGATTAACTCTCTGATTAGGTTCTTTAAATACAACAATGTAAAACAGAAGGGTTCCTTTTATTTATTTATTTTTTAACTCAAGAAACATAAAGACTTAATGGAACCTATAAACAAATGATTGTTTTTTTAATGTATAATTTCTGAGGCTTCAGAGCTTGTAACTTAATGTTATATTAGGTTATCAAGAACTTTGTGGGTGAGGATAAAAGATGCTGTTATTAGGATATGTAATAGAAGCTATTTAAATTGATTTTAGGGGTAAAAATATTCTTTATCTTTGCAGAGATAATATTTTCTTTCCATACATAATTTTCATCAAAGAGCAAATCAATTTTCTATATAGTAATAAGCTATATGAGAAAATAAAAAAATGTGCTGTGTTCTATGAGTTCATTCTTAGTGTTATGTAGGCCCAGTACTGTTAAGATTTTACACAGGCATGGAAATAGTTAACGAATCTTGTACACCCTTGGTCCAGTGTTCACAGACATGTCTTCTGGGATAAGCAGCAGTCATCTGTGAGCAGAAATACTGGGCTGAATGTTCTCTGCTAATATAATACCTATTTTCTACAGAAGATCACTCAGTGACCTGTGTTTTTGGCATTTCTCAGGAGCATGATGTGACAGCAAAGAATCTCCTGTATTATGCCTGTCTTGAAGAAAGCAGGATCAAAAAACTTTCAGCAGTGAGGAAACTATAGGACTGAGAGAGAGTTCTGTGTGCTTACAGGGCTAGGTGAACAGTTAGCTGCAGTGCTCTGCCACTTGTATGGATGGTATTAGCCAGTGGGTAGTTTGCTGGGTGGTTTTCCAAAGCTTTGCTGATGGCATTGAACCTTCAGGATGAGCAATATGTACCTCTGACAGAGAATTCTATTAATCTACTGATATCCAAACTCAGCTGTGAAAAAGGGAGGTGATGACTCTTCATTATCTTCAGATAGCAAGTCAGTTTTTCCTAGACCTGAGAATAATAACTGTTCCAGTGTATTGTGTACTCATATGAGTTCATATCTGTGGGAGATGGGGTAACACTGCAACAAAAAACTCTACAGTTCATGTGTTTCCTTCTAGCTGTTTCTAACTTTGCTTTGCTCATGAGGATCACAAGAGAATGGAACCTGATAGTAGACATGGAGGAGGGTGTAGCTTGTGAGGAGCTGGGACTACAGGAGACCATATAAAGTAAACGGGCAGCAGCTGTTTTAAGTCTGACCATAATGTGTTTTATCATGAGTGTATCTATGAGCTTCTTCCCAAGAATGCAAAGTAGGCCTGCACTGTGTGATGATAAAGGGACCGCTGATGTCTCAGCATGGTCATGTCTGATAAAGTAAAAAAGGTGTTTGCTTCCTTTCAACATCTGAGAGGAATGCTGCTGTTTTAATGCAGAACTAACCTTTTGTCCATAGCAAGAGGCTGAATTTGCTTTTGTTCTAATTTACATGAGTCATACCTCTGCAAAATCCTTCAGCCATCTGCTGTCAGTCAATAAATCCTTTTTAAAATTTCCATTAATTCTTGTTAGAAAGATTGAGGAAATCCACCCATCTGTTTGATAGAAACGGTATGTCCACAGGGAAACCACACTGAGACTTTTATCGCCCTCTACTTTAGGGGTGACGGGGATGATAATCTAGAACAATTGCAGTGATCTATGCAAATGTTCAGTGTGTGCTGCTGAAAGAATTTTTGTATATTAATTCATAGAGTAATTGAAGAACACAGTATTATGATAGTCCAGCAATTCAGTGCTAATACAAGAGTGCAAGGTCACTTTTGCCTTTAACATGATTAATTCTACTGCAGTGAGCAAAACAATTCCTGTAACAAGTCAAGGAAAATTTAGTGGTAAAGAAATAGAAATGGGTAAGGGAAAGATCATAATCTGTGATTTTGCCTTTACGTATAAGTTTTTCTGAAAAGGTAACATTTTATATTTGCTGAGTATGACTTTTTTTTTTAGCACTGAACAAATAATGTTCTAAATGAATTGGACCTGACTTTAGTGTCAGGTGGCAAAAGGACAATAACAGAAACCACATCTATTTTGAAAGCTGCTATTTAAACAGCTAGATCTTATTGCTGACCAAGTATTTCAGCTCTGACAAAATATTTTTCTTTGTATCTGGTAGCGTCCTAATACACACCAAAAAATGGTTATATTGCATCATGCCTGGTGAAATTCTGCCTAGAGGACTACCTTTGGCAAAAAAGCCACCAGCAGTATTTTGCAATGAGAACTAGCTTTGAAGGAAAATACTGACTACAAACAGTTGCAGAAGGTCACACTGCAGCAAGATGTCTTGATGATAAGAGACAAAAGAAGACTCAAAGAACTGCCTAAATATATACCCACTTGTGAATGTTAAACTGGAAAATGTTCTGCTGAGAATTTGAGTGTTCCTCAACTCTTTTGCTGAGATATACACCGAAAAGTTAGTAACACTCAGAGTTGAGTTCAGATTCCTGTATATTGTGCCTTTGCTACAAAGCTTCTGCAAAGGAATGATAGTTTTGTTTTGTTCAGCATGAATTAAAGTGTATACTGATTTTTAAGAATAATCCATATATATATTGAAGTGCTAGATGCCAGAAATGGTTGTTACTGGTAAGTGTTTTGGCTTCAGCAGTGTTTATTGGGGGTGTTCTGTGCTCATGCACGGATAAAGAAGTCAGTGTGTTCCCCCAACATCCTTCATTCTGTCTTCCTGTCCTGTGAAAGTGAAAATATTCACTTAACCACAAAAATCCACCGGATTAGTTTTTGTTTTGTTGTTTGTTTTTGGTGGTTTTTTTTTTATCAGATCCATTTACTTTTTAAATACTTTTCCTTACTGTTATGATTTTCTTTCTTACATGTTTGGTTTCTCTTTGCCCTAGGGAATCAAATGGAACAACAAATTTGTTAGTCTGCCTGTGACCTTCAGCTGACATTTTTAAATCTCTGTTTTTCATAGTCTCTTAGAACTATTAGAAGTAGGGAACCAAAAAGATCATGCCCAGTTAGGATATAGATTGGTTTCTCAGTTTATAGCCAGAGTAGCTGCTCTCAGCACCTAAAATGCACCAGAGATCATGGCTTGTAATCAGAAGCTTCCACTGTGAAAAGAAAAAGGGTTGATCTCAGCCAATGAATGGGTAAGATACCTTTAGAAGCAGAAACTCGATACCCACCGTCTACCCTGCGAAGGAACATGACTTCATGAGGTGATCCCACTTTTCTGAATACACTTCCATGTCAAGCCTCTCACATTTAAATTTATTCTGAAATAGATTTTCTTTTCCAGTTCCTTCTCTTCAAGTTCTTGGTGCCCTCTGGCACCTGTTCAGTATCTGAGACTGTTGGCCAAGATGCCACATGGGCATTTCTGAAGCGTGGACACTGATTCAAGCCCTGGAAGTCTGTCCCCATCTTCTTTAAGGTCCAATAAGCTTTGTCATCAGGAGTACAGGTTCTGAGACTAGACTGCAATTTACTTCTATGGCACACACTGATTTACTTAACATAAGAACTAAGGCTATTAAAGCAAAGTGTCATCTTCTTCGTGAGATCATATCTCTATTATTAGAATAGATTAGAGTTGGGTGTCACCTCTCTTTATCTCTTGTGATACATACCATATCCAAATGAATTTAAAGCATTCCTCAAGAGGAATAAAGAAAAGCATTGCAGACTTTGTACATTTAATCTGAGAAGTTAAATGAAGAACTGAGTATCTGCATAAGGAAATAAATGCTTTGACATAAGTGACTTTGTTAAATCTCCCTCCTCACGGTTTAGGTTATTCTTATAGTTGAAAGAATAATCCCCTTCACATCCACAGCTCTTTGTAATAAATGCAAGCACTGTGTTTGGCCTAGTGAAGAGGTTGATATTTAGTTAACTAGTGTCTACCTTCAGTAGTATGTTTTCTCATATTAATGAATCTTTTTTTCAGAAGGACTGGTGGCTCTTTGAAATTGGCCACATACCAAGCATTAGATCTCAAATGCAGTTCCAGAATTCTTGACCATTTGTCTTGGTGGATTTTTGAAGAATAA
The DNA here is from genome assembly GCA_013400335.1 of Eurystomus gularis. Lineage (NCBI taxonomy): Eukaryota > Metazoa > Chordata > Aves > Coraciiformes > Coraciidae > Eurystomus > Eurystomus gularis. The sequence goes on along the minus strand of VZZY01006122.1, from coordinate 89,436 downwards.
CAGATTGCATTGAAACCTCTTAAAAGTCAGAAAGGATGGAACTACCTTGAAGGCTTATAACACATTTCAACTGACCTACAAATGTAACTGGAACATGCCTTTCTTGGAGATGTGTATGGTGGTTTCTTGCTGTTTCTGTTTACTCTCACACAGCAGTGTACCTTTGCTGAATTAGCTATGGTTGACAGACTTTAACAAAGATCCTTATTCACAGGAAGGACTGGAAGTAATTTTAAGTGGTCAGGGCATAGCTTGGAGTCACTGGATATTTGAATTGACATGGTGGCAGTTCCACAGAGTTTCAAAGAAACATTAATTTAACAAAATGGGAGTCCTTAAAAAGCTGGATGTCATGTGTATTCACTTCCCATTCTTTTCCTATTCAGTCCAATCCAGTGATATACTAATGTATACGGTATATGTACAAGGGACCATGTTCCGATTTACGCACTGATATTTTGGCCTATTTACTACGTGGACTAAAAAAATTTCTTAACTCATTGTAGCAGTCATAAAGTATCAACGTGGACTTTGCATCTCAGAGATTCTGGTTACTGGCAATTAAATTTTCTTAACACTTCCAATCTGTTTGAGAATTCACTTTGAAACTTCTCAAGATTGTTCAGGTCCCTCTGGATGGCATCCCATCCCTCTGGCATGACAACTGCAGCAATCAGCTTGATGTCATCTGCAAACTTGCTGAGGGTGCACTCAAGCAACAACACTGGTCCCAGTGTGGAACCCTGAGGGACAGCAATGTCCAGCTCAATGGACGTTGAGCTATTGACCACAACCCTCTGGATGAGACCATCCAAGCAATTCCTTATTCACAGAACAGTCCACTCATCAAATTCATATATCTCAAATTTAAAGAGAAGGATGTTGTTGTGGGGGACGGAGTCAAAGGCTTTACAGAAGTCTCAACAGGCATCATCCATAGCTCTTCCCATGTCCGCTGATGTAGTCACTTCATCATAGGAGGCCACTAGGTTGGTCAGGCAGGACTTGTCCTTGGTGAAAACATACTGTCTGTTCTGAATCACCTCCCTGTCCTCCATCTGCCTTAGCATAGCTTCCAAGATGATCTGTTCCATGCTTTTCACAGGCAGAGGTGAGGCTGACAGGATGGTAGTTCCCAGAGTCCTCCTTTCTACCCTTTTTTAAAATGGGTGCAATGTTTTGCATTTACAGTCACCAAGGACTTAACCTGACTGCCATGACTTTTCAAATATGTAGAATGGCTTGGTACTACATAGCCAATTCCCTTATAACTCTGGCATGCATCTCATCAGATGCCTTGGACTAACGTTTGGTGAAGTTCCTTGAGTGGTCATGAATCTGATCTTCTTTTACACTGAGAGGACTTTGACCCACAAGTCCCTGTCTTACAGTTCATTCACTCAAGAGATGTGGGAAGAGAGGTTGCCAGTGAAGACTGAGGCAAAAAATCAGTTGAGTACCTCAGCCTTCTCCTAGTCTGCTGTTACCAGCTTGCCAGTCTTGCTTATCAGGGGAGGTGCTCTTTCCTTGATGTTCCTTTTCTGGTTGACATACCTGTATTATTATTCTTTGCATCTCTTGCCAAGTTCAGCTTCAGCTGTGCCTTGGCCTTCTGAAGTGCTGGGGCCTGAGTTGTGGGCCCCAAGTTGGAGTTGACCTGTTGAATGAGTCACAACCTAGCAGAATGTTTTGCTTTTCTTATTGGCTTCATGTTTCAGAGGCAGAACCTGGCCCACCTGTGTCTATGTGGCTCTGCCCTCACCCAGGTGGTCATGGTTGGGGTGATGGGCAAGGCCAGGATTATCTTAACCAGGAGCCAATTAGTTTGAGGAGTTTCCTGTAGGGTGTGGCTTCTGTTGGGGCTGGTTGCATCTTGCAGAGCTTTCTCAGTGGTGTCCTTCCATGGGAAGGGCCAGTGAGGGAGCCGTCTGTGTCCATTGTGTCTAGCATGCTGGCTAGACACGTGGGCAGTGGAGGAGCTGGGCCTACAGGAAGGTATGGCAGGACTGTCTGAAAGAAGACTTCTGAGGGGATGTGTTTGAGTTCAGCATTAACCTGTGTAATCAGGCATCTGATGGCAGCATAAAATGATGATGGCTGAATCAGCAAAACACCTTCCTGACCCCATTCCTACACAACTGGGCAGTGTTTCTGTGCTCTTCCCAGGATACCTTTGTGTTTCCACTGCCTGTACCTTTCCTTCTTGCCCTTTAGTTTGATCAGCAGGTCTTGACTCAGCCGTGCTGGTCTCTTGCCTTTCTTACACCTGGGGATCGAGGGCTCTTGTGCTCTTTGAGCATCCTTGAAGATCTGCTGCTTCTGTTCAGCTCCCATGTCCCTGAGCACCATTTCCCAAGTAGTCCTGTTGATTAAGTCCTTGAAGAGTTTGAATGTTCCTTTGGGTTCATGCCTGGCAGGGTTTTGGTAGTGGGGCAGGGGGCTACTGGCGTGCCTGCTGTAAGAAGCTTTCAAAAGCTTCCCCAGCTCCAAGTCAGTCCTGCCTCTGGCCAAGGCCAAGCCAGCCAGTGACTCATAACGTAATTAAGAGAGGTAAAACCTGTTGGGAATGTTCCTTTGTTTTGGGAGCTCTTGTGTTTTGGTGAGGAGTAGGAGAGGAGAAAGAAAACCATGTGGACAGCAAGGTCAGTGAGGCATGCCAGAGCAGCCATTTCCCTCTGGCCTTTGGTGAGCTGACAGGGACAGGCTGAGCCCTTGTAGACCTTAGGGATCAAAGGTGGAGAAGAATCCCATCTGCAGCCCATGGAGGACCCCATGCTAGAGCAGGTGGCTGCTTCTAAAGGAGGCTGTGATTCCAAGGGAGGCCTGTACCTGCCTGAATGGTCTGTCTCTAGGAGGATTACAGCCCGCATGATGAACGGGTGATAGTTGGGGAAGCTTGTGGAAAAGTATCTCCCATGGGAGGGACTTCACAGGGGTGCAGCAGGGGTTGTACTTATCACTGTCCTACTCTGATTCAGTTGGCGAATTGGTGATTTTGTTTAAATTAAAATTATTTTGTTTTACCAAGTTGAGTCTTTTTGCCCATGACCATAATTGGTGAGTGAGCCCCTGTCCTTTGTCTCGACCCTTGAGCCTTTTGTTCTGTTTTCTTCCCGTCTTCCCTCCAGAGGGGGAGAGAATTGAGTGAGCAGCTTTGTTTTTGCTTTGTTGCCAGCTGGGTGGACATAAACCACGACACATGTATGAAAAGAAAGTGTCTTTATCAAAATTTTAATTTCTTTATGACAGTGTTGTTTAGTATAAGAAGCTAAAATAGAGTGAATATTGCCTAAATCAAATCCGTGCCTATTTCAAGCAACCAACCAAAATGAAATTTATATAACATTTGTTTGTAGAGTTTCTTAAATGAGTTTCTAGACATGATTGCTACTTAGTATAAAAATAAGAACTGAGGATAATTATTGTTTATAACTACAATTATTTCTATGCAACTGCTAGTACTTTATTGTAGTGTTCCCAATGTATTCCTATTTTTCTGAAACAAGAAAAATGTAATAGCAGTCAAAATAGTTCTGCTATGGATGTAGTTATCTTAAGCAGTCTTACCTAGATATTATTTTCCCATTCTTAACTGGATAATTGACAGTTTTCAACATACTAAATGCTTTGAACAAATACTTATCTGATACATTATTTACAAATTAACTTAGATTTTTTTAAAAATTAATTTTAGTGCATCTAAGTATACATATTTGTATACAAGCTTTGTTTCTGACCCAAGTTCCCAACATCATATTTTTTGTAGAATGGTAACAGCAATATCACATGGCAGGGGTTGACTTTTTAATGGTAGTTACTGTTTATTGTGTCTGCTTTTATTTTCAAACTTGGTTGACATTTGTTTCTGTCATTTAGCAGTCCGAAAATTCAGACAAACTTATTTTCACAGTAGATTTGCACTTGGAGTTTCTATGTTGTCCAGCTCTTTCGTCTCATATTACTTTCCTTCTGTGGTGTTCTATTAACCAGCACAGCTGCTACTGCTCTTTGTTAACGTAGGTAACTGGAATATTAAATTTGAAACTCAAACTGATTTTACTCTAAAATAATATATTGTATCTGATGAAAAGGTATTTTGAAATACAGTTTTTCCAGTATGTTAAGGAATCATTTGAAGATAATGATTGCTTCCATAGTTCTGAGGAAAAAATGACCTCTGTTTTACCTAATTTATTGTTTTAGAGATTTACAGATGTATTAAATGCTATTAGTAAACATTCACACTTTTTTTTTTAAACAAATGTTTAGAATTTTCTTTCACAGTTAAGGCTGTCTTCAGTTCGCAGATGTTAGTATAATTCAGTTACTGAAAGCTTCTCTGCTTTTGCTGTTCATTGTCTTGGTGTTTGCACTCTGAGCAGATAAAACTGCTTGGAGGGAGAATGTGACTCCTCCATTGACCATCTGAGCCTCTGTGGCTTCTGAACCATGTAGATGCTTCAGAGAATACATGTTGGTGTATAGCATTTTGTTATGGTTTGAGATTAGCACTCCCCTAAAGAGGAATACTCCAAAAAGGCAATGTAAAACGTTGCCTCTTTCTCATTCAGTATTTGTTTTTAGAGATTGGAAGCCTATTTACTTTAAAATGAAAGCTTTGAAAGGAGGAGTTCCATTTCGGGCCTTCATCTGACTCTGGATCATGTCACTATGTCAAATTCTGAAAACTCCCAAAACCTGCTAAAAGATAGAGAAGCTGTTTTTGTATCAGTAAAAGTCTGAAAAAGAGATTTAAGTAGTGACTGATGCATAGGTAAGAGTAGAAATGGCAGACATGGGTGTAGCTCTTTTATAAATGGACAAGTATTGTGTCCATTTTGCAGGTTCAATATTCTGAAATCTTACACCACCTCCCTTCATTTGTCTGTGAAGAGGAGGTGCACATAATAAAAACTGTCAGCTTTGCCACAGTTACACAGTCTGTCCTGAGATGACAGGTGGACTCAAAGTGGTTGTGTGGCCCATAGTCATAAAAAGGTTAAAAGTCCTTGTTTTAAAGTGTTAGATGTTATCTTGTGTTCAATGTCATGTTTACATAGATAAACCAAACCAACTAATTAAGATTCTTTGTGTAAAATATAGTAACTATCAATATCACTGTTCAGGAAACTATATATGTGTTAAGTGTTACAAAGACAAGTTTCTGTAATTCCTTTAGCACTATGCTCAATGATCCCTAAAATGATCCTAAGAAAAGCCATTAACTAGGCAATGCAAATATAAGCAAATTTTAACATTCTCAAATATTTAGATTGGGAGAGTAATTAAAAAATATGAAAGCTTTCTACTTTATATTAAATAATACAGAGCTGGAATATGTTTTTCACATGTAAGAATTTTGATAAGAATTGTTATACTATATTTTAATCCACAAATCATCTTTCAACTCAACTGTTGTCATTTGGTAAGAGTATTGAGGTTTTTTTTTTAGTATCAATTTTTATCTGAAAAACTTAGGATAAGTAAAGTGAAAGAGACCTCTGCTGTTTAAAAAAAAAAAAAAGTACATTCTAGGCAGGAATTGTGATTGCAAAATTGTTAAAACTATTCAAATTGTAGTTTCATTCCATGCTTACTTTGAAAGTTAGCTCTGTTTGGAGTATACACTGACAGGTGACAAAATCCATCAGCAAAATTAAGTGAATGCTGAAGTAACATACTGGTTACTTTGGTTCTTTGCAAAAGATGGCCTGTGTATAACTTTATTTTGGCATCTTAATAGTAAGGATTGACACATATGTTACTCCTTGTATAGATAGACATTTTTCTATGTCTAACACTTGTCTTGAGTTATGGTTAGGAAACAGTTGTCACTGGGGTTAGAAGACAGCTGCATTAAATTAGTAACAAAACACCATCCGACAGTCACAGAGAGGAAGTAAAAATATAATAAATTGAAATTATAATTAAGACCAAAAAAAATCAATCCATTCTACTTTAATCAAGTAAAGCAATGACATGAAAAGCAGAAAAGATCTTAAAATGGTAGGAAATTTTGTTGGATTCTTGTTACTTTCAGATTGCTTTGATTTGCGTATCTCCTAAATAGAAATAATTTCCTTATCAGTGGAGTATGCAGAATTAGTTGAGGGTTTTTTTGAACACATTCCAATTTATGATGGAGGTGTTTTTCTCAGATCTTTATCACAGTTTTTGACAGTGATTAATGCCTTGTGTCCAAAACACATGGCTAAGTGCTGCTTGTAGAATTCCTATAGCTGAAGTCAGAAGGTAATTTATTTAGGTGACAATTTGAAATTTCATTGAATATAAAATTTCAGTTCAGGTATGTATCTGGAAAGAAAAGAATTGAAGTTCAGTAATACCTGCAAGAGGCAGAAGATAGACAGTTTGCTTTCAGAAAATGCAAGATTAATTTCTAATTATTAACTAATTGTATTATGTTTGCCTTTGAATGGAATTCTTTTAATTTGAATTCATATTAATTTAGATGTTTTCATCTAGTTTTTCAAAAACTTGAGAAAGACAATAGTTTATCTTCCAAACTTGTCTTAAAATACGATCATTTATAAATCACTTCAGGAAGTAAAATGGAGCATATTAAGACCAAATCCAATCGGATTGCCTTCTTTAATATCTTTTCTTTAAATTTCAGCTGAAGCTCATCTATTGTATGAACTAATGCTATGAGATAAACCATAGTAACTTCTGGCAGCATGTTGACATACATTTTTGAAAAGTATTTTTGCTAGAACTTGAGTTGTTAAGCACTATAACACACTTTGCACACAAAATACAATTATATAAAAAGTGCCTTGGCTCTTCAGGAGATTTGAGTGTGGTAGAACTTTCAGTACTCTTTTTATGCTGTAGGAACTCAACTATTCACAGGCTGTTGCAAAAAAAACCATGAAAGAATAAAGTGAAGGCTTGACATTACACATTGAAAGTTCTTAGAACAAATTGTTTCTTAGGTTAGAAAAATAGACTGCATGTAATGTATTTCTAATCCAAGTGGCATTAACTCAGAAAAAAATGATACCAAAACAAGAAAACTCTACTAATTCTGAGAAGTGAGATGGTATGGAGAAAATCTGTAATTCTCATGAAAATGTGTCATACAACTTCCGGAAAAAAAGCCACTGTATTAGCATTACATGATACCAAATTTCAGCAATTTTCTGTCCTAACTTTCAAACTATGGGTTTATTCTTTTTATGGAAAAAAAGCTTGAAATACTTATTTTCAGTTGTTGCATCTGTGCATCCAGTTGGTGTTTTTATGTATATGTGTGTATATACTTCCTCTCTTGGAGTAGAAATTCTATGCAATTTACATGTCTTACTTTAAGCTTGTTACAAATATCTTTCAAAAAATCCGTTAGTATGTAATTCTTGCTAGACTTTTGTGAAATGGATACAGCCTTAGGTCAGACAGGTTAGAAACAGTGTGTGATAGAAAACTAGGAATTTGAGGTTTTGGCTTTAGCCTTACTGTATATACAATTATAAAATGCTGACATTTCAGTTAAATTCAGCTCTACTTGCTCTGGATTTTGGTTTGGTTTTTGTTTTGGGGTATTTTTGTGTGTTGTTTTTGTTGTTTGTTCGGGTTTGGGGTTTTTTTTTGGTGGTAGTTGTGTTTTGTCTCTTTTTTCTTTTTTTAAAGTAGAACTCAACCAATTGTTTTCAAAGTAAGACTTGTCCAGTTTTCCATTTCTTCCCTAAATGGTAATGGAAAAGATGGCTTTACTTCCTTGTTTAAGTTTTGGCAAAGTTCAATTTGAATACGTACTCCCCATTCTGAGAGGGATCAGTGTCATCAGTTAGTGAGAATCAGTAGGCATTTCTTTTGGAAGTATGTGAAGGATTGTATCTTGAAACAGAGTCAATATGAAACCAAATATAAATGAAGCTACTTTTAAAATATGTGAGTCTGTGTGAATAAAGACATTTCCTGCTGAAGGTTAAATGCTGAACAAAACACTTAAAAGCGAAATTTCCATTGCAAGAAAACAAAACTGAATCTCATTGCAATTGGTGAAAAGCTGAAGAGTCTAATCTTTTCTTTAACGTCTTTCTGCATCAAACCACAGATGAGGAATAAAGATACAAGGCTGTACATGAAGATAGACAGTAACATCTTTGAAAATACTGGGTCAGAAGGCTTTTTGTAGTTGTACAGAGAAATATCTAAAACATTTATTTCTTTATCATGGAGCCAGAGTAAAATTATTTATCTACTCTCTCTAGGCAGCCTTTTCTGTGACTGTGAAAGGAAACAATGATCCAAGTTCTGTTTAGGGATGACTAGTCAAAATACATGTGTCTAATCCCACAACTTTTCAAGATAAACACCGCATCGCTAGAAGTAAATGAAAGTGAATTTACGTAGGCCTAGCTTATCTTTTGCATTGATTTACACAACTCTAACCTCAAGGATTAATATGAGCAAAAATTCAGGTAGAAGTGTGTGTGATGCAAAATTATTGTTAACGAATACGGAGTTTTTAATATAAAACCGCCACAGTGGGTATCACCAATGTATAATTGTCACAGTACTTTAGCTTTACCTCATCCATTATGTAATAATATTGCAAGACCTGTGATAAGATGTGTCATTATAAATTGCAGCAGCCATGTTTACAATATTTAAGCCCTTCATGCATAGCTAAGGGAGACACTGGTATCTGTCTTCATAGTACAATGCTGTCTTTTCCTGCATCACCTTTCTTTCTTTCTGGAGCAGCAGTTTAGTTAAGCATGTCGCAATTTTAAGTATAGTAGATGACATGGCAGCATTAAAATAAATGGGGCTGCACACAAGGCTCAGCAAGGTTTCTGATTTCACTAAAATGCTTTTGACATCATCTTTCTAACCATATCTGATCAGATTTCAAAACTTGTTTAAACCTCAAAACACAATTTCAAGCCTATGCTAGATACAATAGAGAAACACTTAACCTGGAAGTGATACATGAAGTTGTTAAGACTTACCAGCCTGATCACATGCTTATGCTGGCACCAGACCAGTATGATTCGGTTAGATTCTGGTGTGGATTCAAAGGAAATTGCATGTTCCTTTACTTGAGTTTCAATTTATAAGTTTAGTTTTCCTCCTTCTGTTGCCAAACCATCATATTCTCTTGTGTCTCTGTGGGAGGGATGGAGAAAGCAGAAAACAAGTGCAGAGCTGTGGTGCTCAACCTGGGAAGTACTATTTATGCCTCTTCCTTAGGCTGGCTAAAATCAAGTTTCATCACGTACACTTACTGACCTTGGTCCACTGTAGCTCAGATTTCTGTGAATTGCTTTAGCTTATACTGTAATCATGCTTCAAAGATGAATAGCCCTGTAAAATGTTATATTTTTTCCTTTTTTTTTTTTTTTTTCACTTTCCTTCTGGCTTAGGAAAACCAAATAATTTTAAAAAACCCAAAAACAACAACAAAACAACCAAGCAAATGCCTTTGTATTGACCTGACAGTGCAGAGGGTTTCAGGACTTGCCTAGTCTTGCCTTGGCCTGAGCTGATTTTACCAGTTTCAAAAATTGCCTAGTGGTCAAATGACTATTGCCTACCCTGTTCTCAAAAAATAGGTGGATAATTTTATGCTAACAAATAATAGCCCTTTATTTCAACTGAGAGTGGGGCAAATTCATCCATTTTCATATTTAACCTTGTTACCAAAAAGAAACAGGTTCTGATAGAGAAATTTATAAAAGTAACACAACCAGATGGGAAAACTAAGGAGGAAGAATCTCTCACCATACCTTTTTATTCCTCCGGATGATGATCTCAGGATGTTCTTGACTCCTTATGGCCTTTCCTCCCAATCTTTCTGAGAAAAAGATGGAAACCTTAGTACCCAGAGAAGAACCTCAAGTGTAAATCATAACATGGATGTTTGAAGAGTATAGTAGGAAGGTTTTAAAAGTAATTTTATTTGTTGTTGAGATTTTTCTGAATTAATTAGATTGGGATAATAGATATTAATTGGAATAACAATAAATTTCTGGTTTTATATATGTGTGTGTGTATATATATAGCCCTAAAACTAATTCTCTTTTTCCTGTAGTATAAGGCTGAATATAGCAACTTCTGTAACTGGCACCAAAAGCCAACTGTGCTAAAAGTGAAAAAAAGGAAGTGGTGGGAATATGCAATGGAGGGGAAGAGATGGAAATAGAGCATCAGAACTGTCCATTTTAAATGCAGTGCTGTTTTAGTCAGGCTTAACCCAGACTTGAGACTTCACCTTCATAAATTGGTAAATACTCCACATCTCTGGGAAGCCCTTGGGAGAAGGAAGATTGCCTCTTAATATAAGTCAGGTTTCATCTCTTTCAGTGACTTTGTTTTTTAAGTAAGAGCCTTCTGACACCTGCTTCCAAAGAAGTAAAAGCAGAACTCTGTGTAGATTTATGGCTAAGCTTACATCCCATAAGTATTTCTCTGCCAGATTTGGAATACTTTTTAATTATTTTTTTTTTTTAATGTAAGCCTGTAGCATTTCATAGCTCTTATAATTTCACTCTAGTTACTGCAAGAGAAAAATTATCTAAGCCCTGTGGGCAGAAGACTAACAGCAATGATTGGGTTAAAGTCTACTAGAGGGAAAGATAAAATGCTGCATTAAGCTCCTATCTCAACCTTCAATTTTTGCAGTGCTTTCTTTTGCAGGACATTGCTTGTCTCTTCTTTTTCTTCTCAGTTTTTCTTTTAATAAGGTAGGAAGGACAAGGAAGTCCAGATTATGATCTTATTAATGTTGTATATAATTTGTTACTTATGAAATTGAAGGGATTTTTTAAATGTATGGAAAAAATAGAAAAGCTGATATGAAAGCTTGAGCTGGATTCAGGAAAAGAGAAAATCAGGCAACAGGTAATCGCTTCAGCATATTCTGGGAAAAGCAAAATCACATCAGATGTAACCCTAAATATTTGGAAAATCGAGCACATTTAATGAATGTGCTCATTTTTATATCTTCTTTTTTGTGGTAGAATACCCTGAGGTAAGCATCTGAGATACCAAGAAATTTTGAGAAGTGATATCACTAGTTGAAATCAATGTGGATTTATCAGTTTGAAGGCAGGGTCAATCCTGTAGAAGAGTGTTAAGTTTACCAGTTACATATTGACTCTGCTTCTGGTGTTTGTGATGCTAACATGCAGTCCAAGTAACCCATACATTCACTGTTTTCTCAGCTGTGGAAAATGATGTTATGATAGTTATAGTTATTATCAACCTGCTATGGTCTTCAAATGTCATCTTGAAGATGAAACTTTATATGACCTATTTTCTTCTAGTAAGAGGTCTGCCGTACATCAACCACTTTGCGTAAACAAATAGAAGTCCCTTACACTACCACTACCCAAAATGCTGATTTCGGTGCTCCTCCACCCCCCCCCGCCATTTGTAGTTATTTTTTGATTTAATCTTTCTCACTCTCTATAAAATTTCTTCTAAGTAGCCCTGAAAAAAGAAAGGAAATAATATTACGTATTTTTCTGTTTTCTTAATGCAAATTTGATTCCCCTTCTAATGGTATTTAACCTAAGTGGTGTTTCTTTAAGGAAAATCTGAATAAATTATCTGGACTATTCATTGTTTAAGCACAGGAAAGCTGTTTATGTGTTTCTCCACATAAGACCAGACACCAGACTTATGCAGATATGTATAATGAAGTAAAATTATGATGTAATGCTGAATTTAGATTTAGATAATTACGTACGTCATTGGAAAGTACAGATACTATAAAATAAGATATAAAGCAGCCCATGTGCTGATTAAGTGCTGTATAAATTAGCCAAGAAAAAAGCAACCCCCCCTCAAAAAACCAAAAAGCCAAACCCAGAGAGATTAGAAATGTCAGTTGTTTTTGTTTTTTTTTCCATACTCTGAATATGTCAAGTTGAGCAGCGGCAGGGCCAAGATTTGCAGCCATAAACTCTCACATCTTCAAAAGATGGTGGAAAATTATCACTTTCTCTTTAAAACGTAGCTGCAACAGCAAAACGTTTTAATGTTTATCAAGGATTATTTTTTTATTGAAAAATGCTAGTTTTCATTGTAAACCTCTCCACTCCCTTAACCTCTGGACCACAGATCAAAGGTTGGGTCTATTGACAAATGAGATGGCTTCTCTTTAAATGCCATTCCAGAGCTTCAGAGGAGAGCAGAGAGTAAAATTGCTTTTATTTATATAACAGCCAAGCATGTCTCCTAGTTTTTATTGCAGGCATCGAAGTTGATAAACTCAATCAGTATGATAAGGCAGGGGAACAAGAAAGGTAACTGACCATTCATCGTGTACATCAGGTGCCCTGGGCCTACACACACCCCTGAATGTCCCTGCTTCTCCCAAAATATAGCAAGTGTACATTGTACACTGTGTCAGGAGAAAAAATAGTTCAGGTACTTATTATGATCTGTCACGAACAGTACCCCAAACCCCCCAAACTCCAAGACAACAGAAACAGAATAATTTATTATGATCTGTCACGAACAGTACCCCAAACCCCCCAAACTCCAAGACAACAGAAACAGAATAATTTATTTGTAATTTTTTTGTAAGTCATTTTAAGGGTAATACTCTATTGTAGAGTATTGCCAATGTGCTTAAATGCATGAGTATTCTCCCTGCCCTTATATGCAGAGTGTGTGCTCCTGTGTAGTGACCTTGACATCCTTGTCAGATAAAGGGATACAGGAATGCTACTTCCATGTTACAGAGAACTGTGGTACAGTGTGGTTGCAGGGACTGTGAAGCTACTGCGATACATAAAGTTTATGTTTTTTCTCTAAATGTCATTGTTTTCTATAATCTCTTGTGTGGAAGTCTTTGTGCAACCCATGCAAAAGTTGTCCATGTTTAATAAATAAATTAATCTTTTATAGTCTAATGACCATTAACATCATTATTTTCCTTCTAGAGATGAGAACACATATTCAATTCTTGATCAATTGTTAAAGTGAGAAACATTAACCTGTGCCTCAAGGAAAAAAAAAAAAACATTGTTAGTGTGACTTTTTTGTTCATTTTCCATTTCTTTTCCTAACTCAGATGTGTAGCAACTCATCAAAGATACTATGACGAATCCAGGATTTAACATATATTATTAAGAAATAAATTGCTTTATGTTGTGTATTTCTAAGGTAGAAATATCTCTTTTCAGTTTTAGAATTGCAGAATGAGAGCTGTTTGATGAAAAATAATTTGCAGAGGATAAAATCTGGACATGGTAACTGGGTCTGAACAGTATAGTATCTAAGAAATAGGACTTGTCTTTCCTCAGCCTGCCAGGAATATATGGAAAATGGTGATAGACTTCAGCTGCACCAAGCTGTCTCTCTGTGAGGATACCACAGCCAGAAAAGTTATCTAGGGGAGACAAAGATCATTCTTGTTTTCCTGGCGCAGTCTTTTGGAGTTGACCCAAAAGAATTAGACTCTGTTACAAAGTTAAGTGCTCTCTTCCCTCCCCACCACCTGGAGCCTGTATCTATTCAGATGGAATGGTTTCCTCACTGCCGCTCCAGAATGGCTGTGAAATAAACGTGTTTCCCTAATGAGTATTTTTGCATTAGACCCCTGAAAAGCAGTTGCGTATGACTCAACTGATACAAGTTGTATGTCTTCAATTTTCATGCCTCTGGCAGATGAAGACAAATATGCAAATCCTATGTATGGCTTAGGCTGGCAGTTCAGTGCAGCTTGGTTTTGTTTATTTGTTTCTTCAGTTGGGACTTTCAGGTTGCTTTATAAGAGGCAGTACCTTTTAGAAAAAGTATGCTAGAGTACTTATGATTCCTAAAAATATTTTGTCTACTTCCACAATTTAACTTCTGTCATAGGAATCTTTCTCTTCTAGACCCAAGTCTTGCTAGGCTAGTGAGAGAAGCATTTAGGAACTTTTTATCTCTCTACCTTATAAAATGGTGATGAAGGCATTAGTACACCTGGGTTCAACTAGGATAGGGTTAATTTTTCACAAGAAGCTGGGAGGGACCACAGTCAACATAGCAAATCAAACTAGGCAATTAGATATTTGATGTCATGCCTGCAATATAAGGAGAGAGCTGCTTGGGAAAGCACAGTTTTGTGTGCCACTGTAGGATCCAGTGGTTTGGTGAGCTTTACATTTTATATCATTCGTTTTATACGTTATTTCGTTAGTATTATTGTTATCACTGTTGTTTCTTTTCTCCTTGCATTGTTTTATTAAACTGTCTTTATCTCAGCTCACAGGGTTATAAATTTTTCCTCCTGATTCTCCTTCCCATCCCATCAGAGGGGGGAAGTGGGGGAGCAGTGACTGAGCAGCTGTATGGTGCTTAGTTGCTAACTGAGCCTAAATCGCAATAGTGTACTAACAAACAAAGAAGGACTGATTGGGGACATGAAGGTTGGGGGCAGCCTTGGCTGCACTGACCGTGAGATGGTGGAGTTCAGGATCCTACATGGAAGAAGCAGGGCAATAAGTAGGATTACAGCCCTGGACTTCAGGAAAGTTGACTTTGGCCTCATCAAAGACCTACTCGGAGGAATCCCATGGGTTCGGGCTCTAGAAGGAGGAGGGGCCCAAGAGAGCTGGTTAATATTCAAGCACCACTTTCTCCAAGCTCAAGATTGGTGCATCCCTGTGAGTAAGTAGTCAAGCAGAGGAGGCAGGAGACATGCAGGATGAACAGGGAGCTTCTGGAAAAACTCAAATGGAAGAAGGAAGTTTGTAGAATGTGGAAAAAGGGACTGGCCACTTGGAATGAGTATAGGAATGTTGCCAGAGTATGCAGGGATGCAACAAGGAAGGCTAAGGCCCAATTGAAATTAAATCTGGCAAATGATGTAAAAGACAACAAGAAGGGCTTCTTCAGGTACATTGGTAGCAAAAGGAAGACTAGGGAAAATGTGGGCTGCTGCATGAGGTGGGTGCCCAGGTGACAGAAGATACAGAGAAGGCAGAGTTACTGAATGCCGCCTTTGTTTCAGTCTTTACTGGTAAGACCAGCTTTCAGGAATCCCAGTTCCCAGAGGTAAGAGAGAAAGGCTGGAGGAAGGAAGCATCTCCCTTGGTCGACTGGGCGAGCCACACACCCACAAATCCATGGGCCCCGATGGAATGCACCCATGAGTTCCGAGGGAGATGGCAGACATTATTGCTAAGCCACTCTTCATCATTTTTTGAAAGGTCATGGAGAACAGGAGGAGGCCCGAGGACTGGAGGAAATCCAGTGTCACTCCGATCTTAAAAAAGGCAAGGACAACCCAGAAAACTACAGACCAGTCAGCTTCACCTCCATCCCTGGAAAGGTGATGGAACAGCTCATTCTGGAGGTCAGCTCTAAGCATATGGAGGAAAAAAAATGGTACTGGCAGTGGTCAGCATGGATTCACCAAGGGGAAATCATGCTTGACCAGTCTGATAGCCTTCTATGATGGCATGGCTGGCTGGGTAGATGAGGGCAGAGCAGTGAATGTTGTCTCCCTTGACTTCAGCAAGGCTTTTGACAATGTCTCCCATAACATCCTCATAGGGAATCTTAAGTGTGGATGAGATGAGTGGACAGTGAGGTTGACTGAGAACTGGTTGAATGACAGAACTCAGAGGGTTGTGATCAGTGGCTCAGAGTCTAGTTAGAGGCCTGTAACTAGCGGTATTCTCAAGAGGTCTCCAGTACTGGGTCCAGCCTTGTTCAACATATTTATTGGTGACATTGAAGTAGGGATATAGAGTGTACCCTCAGCAAGTTTGCTGATGATACAAAACTCAAGAGGAGTGGCTGACACACTAGAAGGCTGTGCTGTCATTCAGCAAGACTTGGACAGGCAACAAGTGTAAGGTCTTGCATCTGGGAAGGAATAACCCGATGCACCATTACAGGTTAGGGGTTGATCTGCTGAAAAACAGCTCTGCATAGAAGGACCCTGGGGGTCGTGGTGAAAAACAAGTTAACTATGAGCCATCAGTGTGCCCTTGTGGCCAAGAAGGCCAGTGGTATCGAGGGGTGCATTGTTAAGAAGAGTGTGGCCAGCAGGTTGAGAGAGGTTCTTCTCCCCCTGTACTCTGCCCTAGTGAGGCCACATCTGGAGTACTGTGTCCAGTTCTAGGCTCCCCAGTTCAACAGAGACAAGGAACTACTGGAGAGAGTCCAGTGGAAGGCTATGAAGATGATTAGGGGAGTGGAACATCTCCCTTATGAGGAAAGTCTGAGAGACCTGGGTCTGTTTAGACTGGAGAAGGGAAGGCAGAGAGGGCGTTATCAGTGCTTACAAAGATCTAAAGGGTGAGTGTCAAGAGGATGGGGCCAGACTTTGGCAGATGGAGTGAACCCAGTTTAGCAGGGGGGTTGGCCTTTATGATCTGCAGAGGCCCTTTCCAACCCCTACCATTCTATGATTTGTGTACATAGTGGTACAGTCACCATAATAATGCATATACCATTAAATACACCAGAATAAATGCTCTGATCTCATAAATTAAACATTTCTTAAATGGGTTCCAGCTGCAAAACAAACAACTGCTTCAGCAGTTTCTGCAAGGTGGATAATTGTTCCTCATTTATACTTGTATCTTCACCATAGCAAGTTAAAAATGAATGGAACATAGTTTCTTTGCTAACTGGTGTATTGCTCTGACCTTTAATTCACTACTGGAAGTTAACTTAATTAGTAGCTAACTGTAAATATGTTTGCAACAAACACATGGTATTTTGCAGTTCTACCTTCACGTAATATAAAAAAATTCTTGAAATATTAAGGTTTTATTAATAAACCCAGAAACTTTTAAACTGCTTCTCTGTTCAATTTAAAATATACAGCAACTGATATGAGAATACCACACATACACTGTATTGCGCTTTGGTTGAGAATAAGTAGAGACTGTAATTGCTGTATGTAGGACATTTGCTGTAGCAATTTCCACTTTATAGAAGACTTCATAATTAAAAGAATGAACTAGAACTTGTCAAAGATACACTTTCTTTTCCTTTGGCAACCACACCTTCTTGTTGGAGTAAATTTGATATGTCCAGTAAATGAAAATGTAGAGCCAGATTATGAGCACTCAAGTGTCATTTCTACTAGCTGAAGTCAAATATAATTATTAAATATTTACTTTATAATGTATCATTTTCTATCATATTTGCAGGTTTGCATATTATGTTGTAGTATTCTTTTAATGAAAGTTTACACGAAATGCTTTACTAAAGTTAACATTTAAAAAAAAAATCTTCAGATGCACCTTTCCGTGGTGGTCTAAATGAGAAAAATACAGCCTTAGAAACTGCTAAAACTTTGCTTAGATCCCATGCACAGAAAAATTTGTCTACAGAAACTATCTAGAAATGCAATAATTTTTTTTCCTTTAATCTGAAGGCCAGATAAGGAAATCATACGGACAAAACTACTACAGAACAAGTTCCTTACCTCATAAAGCAGCTGTGTTGATATTTTTATAAGAAGCTATTATTTTCAGCTTTAAAAAAAAAAATTACTTTTGAACTTGCAATAAGAAATCAAATTCAAAATAATCTTGCGTTGTGTATTTTCTTCTCAGGGGATAAATGCAAGCCTACTGAATACACTGAAGTGAAAAATATGTTACTGGATCTACAAAATCGGAGATACGTTGCACAATCAAAAGATAAAACCATCGATGAGAAAATGGCTTTAAAGAAACTTCTTGTAGATCAAATGTTTAATTATTTTGATTCAGACAACAATGGACTTGTGGACACTAATGAATTATCTCAGGTAAGATTTATATTCTGTTTTCTTTAGCACAGTAGCTATTAAGTTGTCTTTGTCAGACTTAGGCTTGGAATATTACATCTTAGGATACTTTTACTTTGGAAAATATATATGAGTCTCTGAGGTGGAAAACTTCAAGAATTTTGGAAAAGCTGAAATAGTCTTGAATTCTGCAGTGATTATTTAGAAATATGAATACAGTGCTTTGAGACACACCTTAATGTGTTAAAATCCTATAGGCTGCTTTGAACCCTGAGTTGTATTATCCACAGTGTGCTATCATAAAGTCCAACTGTATAGATGTATTTTACGAGTTAAAAAAGCAATTTAAATGATACTTTAAATCATTTCTGTAATACTAAACAGGTATTACTGCTTTATACAATTTAGGGCTGGAGAAGTACAGATCTCAGAAAGTGTTCATGGTAGCCTCTAAACAGCAAGCTTTATTAATTGTTGCTCTGGTAGGCATGACAGCACTAGCTTCTTTAGTCTGTATAGTAGGGTTAACTCTATTAGTGCTGTTATGGCAAGTGTACTTTGATTTACTAGATAATGTAGAAGTCCATGCTTGAGAAACCTAATAATGACTGAGCTATAGTAACAAGTCTAATACTAGGCAGCCACTTAAAAATTCAATAAAAGTAAGGTTTGTTAGATGCCACCATTGATTGTTATCCTATGTTCTCAGTTGTGTGGCAGTGTTAAGAAATACTTAAAAGTGAGTATGTTAGACCTATGGTGTGAGGCTGGAGTAGACATTTCCATGCCGTTTACTTCTGAAGTTTTAGTGGCAATTTCCAGGATCAAAGGCTGCATGCAAATATAGGTATCATTTCAAATAATAATAAATAACTCATTTCTAGAAAACCATTTAAAAATATTATTTTTCTGTACTTTATGCAATTGGATTTTCCTGCTGTTTTTTAGACTCTCGGAACTTCAGTTTTAAGGGACTTCGGTGTCTGTATATATTTTGAAAGTGATACTTTTTTTTTATATGAATATGCTGTATGAATACATAACATCTTAAGAGTCACAGATACAGATGCACAAATTCTACTTAATGCTTATCACTGACACTTGAAACAATGTGATCTTAATTAGTGTATTGGTTGGCAATCTGAAGAAACTGAATTTCAAATACTTCTTTATTTTACCACTGTAAAATAGTTTGACTTTGTGGCCCCAGCTCATGTAACTACTGTAAAATGGTTGAACACTTTCACCATTACAAATCTATTATCTAATTATCAGTGAGTCATACTCTTTCCCTTAGAGGAACAGGGCTAAAATACTAATGTTGAAAGTCAGCATCAAAAATATTTTGCAGAATTTTTAGGCTTGTATAATGAAAGAATTCTTCTCTATTCAGTTGCTACACATGTACTTTTCCTTTTTCCTTTGTTGCGTTGTGTCAAACATAGTTCATAAAACCCCAAACTTTTCCATTACGGTGTTTTCAAACTTTCTGTACATACTTTTCCCATATACTTTTTTCTATAAAAATTACATAATAATAGCAACTCTAAAGTAATGCTTTTTCACAAGTATGGAAACAGGTCAAACAGCCTTAAAACCCAAACATGCTGCTTTCTTTTTTTGCTAAAATTCATTGCAGAAACATAGAATTATTCAATCTAAAGAATAATGTAAAATAAGTTCATTTTTGGTGCTCTGTGGTTTGTTATTGCATGTTTTGACAAGAGACACAATGAACCTACCTGTTGCCGTCAGAAATCGTGCTTTAGTCAGTTTGAACAGAGAACAAAAACTGAGAAGCTATGCGTGTTTCTTGTTGTCAAGGTTTAAGGTCAGGGCTGTCTGCTAGACCTGTAGCAGAGACTCTCTGTTAACTCCTCTCCCCTCCCAAAGGGGAAGAGAAAGGGAGTAAGGGATAGAGACGTACAGATTAAAAAAGACGACTAAAACAGCTTTAATAAAAATAGTGATAATAAAATGGAATATATACAAATACATACAAAACCAGTATTGAACATGGTCTAGCTGATGTCATGGTGTTGGGTCGTAGGCTGGCCTTGATGATCTTCAAGGTCTATTGGGCCTCAATTATTCTGTGATTCTGTGAACCCAACCCTTCTGATGGCAATTGTGTCACCGTCACCACCGATGCTGTGGAACAGGCACTGGCAAAGTCCCAGACTGGGCTCAGCAGCAGATGGGAAACAGATTTGGGAGCTGGGTTCTGGAACTGGATTCAGGAACACACAGATTGGGATTGAAGGCAGAACAGATAGCGTCCTCCTCAGATGCCGGCCATTGAAAAAGGGAGCTTGACCATTGTGATCCCTCAGCTTTATACTGAATGTGATGTGTATATGATGGAACACCTCTCTAGGCAGTTTAGGGCCACCTGTCCTGGCTGCTCCTCCCCGCAGGTGCAGCTTTGTAGTTTCTGCACCCCGCAATGTGGTAGACAAGAGTTAGCAGTGACCTTGGTCTGCACACCAATCCTTGTAGTAAATCTAAACGTCAAGCGTTATCACTGCTAGAAGCAGACGCTGTCTGCAAAAATATGCCATTAACTTCAGAAAGTGCAGTTACTTAGAGAGACAGAGCTGAAAAGTAAAATCACTGAACAGAGTTAGTTCTGTTCTAACTCAAACCAGGACATTTGTGAAGCCTTCTTGATGGCAGAAACTTCAGCTGAGAACCTTTGTCTCTCTTGTGACAAAAAGAAACACTGAATCCCCTTTACGAAACACAGAATAGGGTTAAGAACCCAGCTCCTGTATAATCTCAGTATTTGTAGATCTTTGCATTCATCTGAGGGAGGAAGATTTTAGCCTGCATATTTACTGAAAACAAACCAGGTATGTGACTCAAGTCTCTCTGAAGTCTTAAAGCAACATGAGAAATTAAAAGAAGGCAGAGCAATATCTTCAAACAAAATGCAGTTTCTCAGAGAATTATCTTTGATTTGGTATTTGAAAACTTGATGCTTTTTATTCATCCTACCCAGGTGTAGCCCAATGAATGTTTGTTGTTCTTGTTGAACATAAAAGCTTGATTAATCAAGATTGTTTTTCAAGGTGGGATTAGATTCTTGCTCTCTTCTGCTCTTACTGTATATGATAGCTATCAGTGATTCTAAAAATTGGACTTGCTGCAGTAGGAAAAAAGAAACAAAAAGACCTCATCTTGAATACACTATCTAGAAGGTATTGATTCATAATGTGAGAGAGGTCCCAGCCACTTGAGAGAATGCTAGGCCCATTAACTTTCTTGAGAATGTGGTTATTAGAGGGGGAAGGGGTGGTGGTGGAAGGATGTTAGAAAGGTCTTTGAACTTTCCCAGGGCTGAATGGGAGTATACTGGATTTCCATGGCAACATTTTGGTACCAGTGTCTACAGGGGTGGCTTCTGTGAGAAGATACTAGAGGCTTCCCGTACATTTAATGGAGCCAATGCCAGCTGGATCAAGACAGACCCACACTTACCAAGGCTGAGCCAGTTAATGACAGTGGAAATGCCTCTGGGATAATGTATTTAAGAAGGGAAAAAAATTCTGCACAGCAGCAGCCAGAAGAGAGGAATGAGAACGTGATAGAAACAACTCTGCAGACACCAAGGTCATTGAAGAAGTAGGGGGATGAGGTGCTTCAGGCACTGGAGCAGAGATTCCCCTGTAGCTTGTGGTGAAGACCATGGTGAGGCAGGCTGTCCCCTTGTAGCCTATGGAGGTTAACAGTGGAGCAGATACCTACAGGCAGCCATTGGAGAACCCCATGCTGGAGCAAGTGAATGCCTGAGGGAGTCTGTGACCCCATGGGAAGCCTGTGCTGGAGCAGGCTTCTGGCAGGACCTGTGCACCCATGGAGGAAGAAGCCCATGCTGGAGCAGGTTTACTGGCAGGACTTGAGACCCCATGGGGGATCTACATTGGAGCAGTCTGTTCCTGAAGGAAGGGACCTATGCTGGAGCAGTTCATGAAGAAGTGCAGCCTGTGGGAAGGACCTGCATTGAAGAAGTTCATGGAGGACTTTCTAGCATGGGAGGGAACCCACACTGGAGCAGGGGGAGAGTGTGAGCAGCTCTTCTGCTGAGGACGAAGGAGTGGCAGAAACAATGTGTGATGAACTGACTGCAATCCCCGTTCCCCACCCCCCTGTACCACTGGTGGGAAGGAGGTAGAGAAAATTGAGAGTGCAGTTGAGCCCGGGAAGAAGGGAGGAATGGGGGAAAGGTGTCTTTTAGTATTTGGGTTTATTTCTCATTCTCCTACTTTGATTTGATTTATAATAAATTAATTTTTCCCCAAGTCAAGTTTGTTTTGCCTATGATAGTAATTGGTGAGTGATCCCTCCCTGTCTGTATTTCGACCCAGCAGCCTTTTGCTTTGTTTTCTCTCCCCTGTCCAGCTGAGGAGGGTAGTGATAGGTAGGCTTTGGTGGGCACCTGGTGTCCAGCCAGGGTCAGCCTACCACAGTGAGACATTGTACTCCTGAAAATGTTCTCAGGATTAGGAGAATTTTTCTCAGCTGTGCTCACATACAGCCAGAATTTTCAAATCTGCAGACCTGTCATAAATAATAGTGCCTGTCTGCATTTTAAATTTAATTGTATTAAGGGAATATGAAAAATAACATATTGTTGTAGAAAACAACAAGGACTCCTGAAGTTAATTTATGTTCACCTGAATATTGAACTTCGGTTTTTAGTGCATCCTAAATTTTACACCTCCTCAATCTTGCTGTGCAGTGAGTGCAATCAGGCTCTTGGATTGCATTTTATTATCTCATAGGTGTTCGTATAGTCATCCTACCTAATGCAAAATTGAAATGAATCAGTGGGAGATTGGAAATGGTGACAGCAACACTCCAATTCTTATTGATGTGTTTTGGATCAGAAATCATAAACTTCTTAATTTGCATCTTGGTGCAAGAGAAATGAATATTCTCCTCCAGAAAAAGCAAAAATAATGCTTTTATTAAAAAACCCCAACTATTTCAAAGAGTAAGAAAGTTTTGAAAAAATATTTCTACTATTATAACAACAAATTAAAAATTGGCAGGCTTTTTTTAATTTTAACAATTTTGTTGACATCTGGGTATAATTTTTTTATGACTTTGTAGTCAAATGGAAAATTACAGTTAAAAAATAATTATAACTTCATTACATAGCGTAAATGTCTGATAAGGTAATCTGCAATGAAGATAGAAAAGCAGTGGGATTATGTAGCTCTATGCTAGCAAAGCGATCATTTCCCGCCCCCCCCATAAATTCTTCTCTGACTTGACTGCTTTCACTGCTAAGCCCAACTCATTTAATATTCTAGTTTCCAAATCCTATATTGGCAAGTCAGATGTGGCTTGATTTTGAAAGGGCATAGTGATGAAGTGAACCTTTTAGACTACTCTGTTTTGAGAGGTAGGTACTAATCAGAAAGAGTATCTACCATTCCAAAAGAGTGAGCTATGAAATAGGCAGAGTTTTCGTCTTCATCACCTCTGGTCCAGCATAAATGCATCATATCTGCAAGAATTCTAGTAAAGTTGGGTTGCTCCTTGAAGGGTTTGTTTTGTCCTGTTTTTAAATCACTTTGAAATAATTTAAATGAATCCAAAATAAATGAAGGTAATTGATTCTTCTGGTCAACTAGGAATATTAAGTTTTAACAGACTCACTTGTTTATTGTCTTTTACGCAAGAACAAACTGGAATTTAGTACAAAGTTATAAATGGAATAACAGTGTTTCTATCACTGTAGGCTGCTTGATAACTCTGTATTGTTGGTGCTGTATAGAAGAGAAAAAAACATCAGAAGTGTTATGGGGAGACGTGGGAATAAAATGTGTATAGTGGGATTACCATTTTATAAACAGTAAGCATTTTCTGGTTACCATCAGTGAAAGATATGTAAGCTCTAAGAATACTTCATCTTGCCCAAGAGTGAAATTCAAGTTCCTTCTCTGTGTGGAAGTGAATAATTTGTACTTAATTAGACTTAGAGCTGCTTTCCTTTTATTTCTTATAGAAGTGAGCTAAGAAAGCAAAAGGGAGGTGACATAGTCTGAAAGTGAGTTGAATATATAATAATAATGAATGTTGCTCTTCTTTTCCTGCTTTTTAATGATCTATATTCTGGAGTCAAAGACTTGAGTATCCTTCTTTATGAACTAATACCTGTAATTTCAAGTACCTGGCTATATTTTAGATATTTACCAGGACAAATGAAAATATGTTACATTTTTATAAAAACTCATCCTTACCTCTGCATTTCATTTCAAGATTTTTGGTGGTGTTTAATTCCAGTTAGTGAGATAAAACAAAAACAATTAAGAACCAGCCAAATGAACCACTCACTCTCAGGAAACTGTACTAAGTTCACCACTGTTTCAAGGAATGATAAATGTTACAGGAACTACTATATGATTAAAAATGCCATTTTAGTATGTCAGTTTAATATGCTTCAGCATCAGAAATACAGATTTCTCATAAAGTGTAATGAACCTTTGAGTAGTGTTATGTATCCACGTGTGTTTGTAGATAAATACACAATGTTGGAGTGTGGGTGTATGTAACATCTTTACATAAAGCATCGATTCATAAATTCTAGTGTAAAATGTTCTAACAAAGAAAGCATTCTTAAAAAAAATAATGCTTAATTTCCACTTATGGCTGTGTGTAGGTATGTGTATTTATCTGGTAAATCTCAAGAATATGCTATAACTTAGAAGAATACATTCTCTGTAGATGAGTAGAGCTGTACCTATAAGTGGCTTGGTTACTATATATTATCTTCAAAAAATGTAATCTGAAGGAATTACATATTTAATAGCTTTATTTAATAGAGCATTAATTGCTGCTAAATGTATAGTGATATAACATTTTAATTAGTTTCCTCTTGTTTATTTTTAAAGTTCTTTTTTCTTGGATTTGCTTTAATCACGCTCAGTTATATTTAAGAAACTGTTGTGTGTTTGTGAATTGAGAACAGATGTGAGTCCTTTTTTATGCAACAACTTGGCCTCAATTATGGTTCCATCTTTTCCTTCAAAGGTTAAGATTGCTGAACCGTGGTCCCTAAGTTGTGCCACTGAGATCTGAAAGAAAAAAACAAACAAACAAACCACAACTTCTGGATTTATTTTTGTATTAATGACAACACTGTTGAACTTTATGCCAGCTGATACTTTGTGGCACTTTTTTTCACACCTACAACTACTGTAAACTGCATCTTTTCTGTAGCACTGGTTTCTCAAATACTCCTCAAAACACTTTGTGGAGCCTGGCCTTTACATTTTTACCTTTATGACTTTTGATTTGGCATCCTATCAGTGGTATTACTATGTGTTATTTGGAAGACTTAGAACTGGGAAAAGGGACAATAAGCCTATCTCCTCTTTTTGAATTTTTAATCAACTTTGGTGTTACCAACATGTGACATAGGCAGAAGCATATTTTGCCTGTTAGGGTCTAATTCTATAAAGTTTTCTTCCTGTTAATTAGAGATACCTTATTTAGCTTGTATTATCTCTTTACTGTTCACTAATCTAAGAAAAACTGAATGTGCACTGTATTATTTAGTTCCAGATTCAAAATAAAAATAAGAATCCTACATAAAACTTTAAATTTGGAGGACAAGAAAAGATAACTTGTTAGGGATTAGTAGTGAAATATAGCTTACAAACGCTGTGATCATAGTACTAAACCCTAATGTCTTGATCTGTACTTGCTGACTTTGCTTTTATCAAGTAGAAGCACTCTTCATTATTTTCTTGCTTAATGGGTGGTTCAGTTACTCTGCTGAATTAGAATATATCTACTTAGCTACTGGAATGGCCTACAAGGAAAAAGAGGGCTATAAATAGCTTTTAAAATTAGATTTTTTCTACCCTATATCTAGTTATTAGATTAATATCTTTGCATATATATTTACAATGTGTGAATATTTCATATACCTCCGTAGACAGCTTGAAGTCTTTCCATCAGTCCAAATAGAGTCTTTAGGATCCTCAGACTTGTGTAATTATTGCAAAATCTAATACTAGTTGATCTTGAAGCTATGAATTTCTCAGTTTCTGACTAGGAACAAAGTCCATGCCTAACGTCTGAGAAGAAATGTTTTTAAACAGGACAGCCTTAGACACTAGGTTGTGTGGGCACAGTCTTGTGATTGGCTAATGAAAAATACAGAAGAAACAGTTTCTGAAGCTGGGGTTAGCTAGAATATCTCTTTCTCTATCCAGTGACCTATCCAGTTAGGCCAAGCAGTTAATGCTTCTTCAGTTACTTCTCCCAGGCTCAACGATTCTTAAATACTGTCATATGAAACAGTTTCCTTTAAAACGCAGCAACAGGTTGTGAAGGCAGCTGAACCTAGCATCACTTCCCTGGTAGGTCCAAGTGCTAGTGGTAACTGAAAGTGGACACTACAAATAATGTGCAGGATTTTGTTCACATTCATGTCAAAATTATTTTCTGTTGTTCAACTCCAAAGCCACAGGATCAGGGTGCTGGTAGTTCTGGGTCTAATTCTGATGTGCTGAGTTTTATGTATGTGTTTTTAATACCTATTCTGGTGTTATAATGTGGTCTAGGCATCTACAACTTCAGCATTATACTTGCAGACATTTAAGGACACATTTTCGTCTTCTGAGTCAGATTAGGTCTTCCCCCTGGTAACTGTGGAAGTAGAAGGGCAGGGAAGTGAGACTCTCATTGGGGCAGTTTGCAGAGAGAAACCTCGTATCTAAGTAGCGTAACTCAATTAGCATGGGACAGTATTGAGATAATACCCATAACTGAAATTGAGTCTATGCCTTTACATGCCACTCCATGTGGGTTTACTAGTTCAAATCGCTGTTTGATTAGGGATGTCTATGTCATGACCCATTCCATGATGCAGAAGTCCCCTATCTTTACTCACTCTACATCAAATTCCCGAAGGTAATGATCTACTATAGAAATCAAATAATGTTAATTTAACTGGGTTAGGGAAGTTAAAGCAAGGGACAATTTAGTAACCTTTATTATCAATTTGATTTCATAAATGATCAATTCTGTTAATTTCCACAAAGTTATACTGCTGTGGAAGATTGTGGAACAAAGTAATTGAACTCCCTTGTGCAGTCAGGATTGATTTGAAGCACAATTCCTACAGTGTTTGATGTACTCTAGATCAAGCACTGAGTGATGCTGTTGTGTTGAGATACTTGCTTTCGGGAAAGATGTACACACATTAAGTGGACCACTGTATTCACCGAGAATGAAGTTTTTTGTTTGTAGTTGTGTTTCTGTAACATTTTCTTTGATAAAGAAAATAGTCTTGATAAAGGCTATCAAACACAGGCAAGGAAAAAGCGACTGATTGACAAAATTTTTGGTAATGTAGGCTAATAATGAAAATGTGTTATTTGTGATCTAGTTTCATAACATCTGCAGACTTTTCATTGTGACTGTCAGGAATCAAATTGAAAGGAATGAAACAATATATTCTGACATGCAGTTTGTTGTTTTTTATCAGATTACCTTTCCCAGTCTAAAATGTGGAGTAGTACTGACTGTATTCCTGAGAGGTTTTGAACTTTCCCATGATGTTTCATGGGAGATAAATAATTGTGTGCTGTATCTTTAAAAAATACAATATTTTCCAGATAACACAAATCCTTTATATTTCAAAGAGCATTCAGTTCTAAAGGATAAGATTCATAACTTAGAAAAGTTATATTTCATTTTAGAATTTAGTGTCTTAAGTTTTCAATATTTATGGGACTTCACAATGAGCCATGAACAGAGCATCAGTTTTTCTGTCTGTCTCTACCTTTTGCCTGTTCGTAATATGCAAAGTAAATACTTCACTGTTTACATGGAAATGTCAAGTAAAATTTGTGAGCATAAATATTTGTGAACATCCTCTGATATAATTTTTCAACTCAGAAGTCTCAAATCAGATAATCCTACATATGACTTCTATGGCACAATCAAAGTTGTGCAGATCATCTTAATTAGGCTTTAACCTTTATAGTAATAATTTTGTTTTTAGCTTGTGACTCACTAAAAATGTTGCCTGTTTCTATCTTGTCTCCCTGACTAGTTACTGTCTGTTTAGTTTAACCAAGAAGTAGATAGTCTGGTCTTAAGAATCAGTTTCCTTGAATTTTACTCTTCTCTATAGACAGAGATTTACAGAATTTAAAATTTAAGGCACGCTTTTAGATCATGTATTATGCGCCATCATCTAAGTTAACTTGTGTATCACAGACATCGAATTTTAGTCTATTTTTTAATAGACTTTAAATTAAACATAATGTCTTGCTTTTTGTCTGAAGCAAAAAACATGTACAAGGAAGTCTGCACCCTTGATTTGAACACATCAAGGATAACTTAAGAATCCCAGGATTCAAGGTTAATTGTTCCTGTAGCTTTTCTTTTTTCATTTCAGAAGTGTTATTCATTTTTCCTGTCCTATTAACTTTTTTTTTGGCAAATTGAAGCATCCATATTTATTTTTTGTTCCCCTGTGGAGGTACCTATGGAATGTGATATGGTCAATTCTTAATCTCTGTTTAAAAGAAAAAACAAAAAAAACAACCCAATGAACAACAAAAACTATCAAACCCTCCATAACCTATAAAGATTGATTTTCCTCAGCACTTAGTGTAAAGTCTCTTAAGCAGGCTTCCAATTACTTTTATGGTTCCTTTCTAACTTGAAAAGTCCCCTTCTACTTTCTCACATTAAATTTTAGTATGTGCACATACATAAACTGACTGTTGTATTTCAGTATCAGGCCGACCATTTACTTTTCTACCCTCAGTTATGTTGTTACACTTCAAAGAAACATACTGCTTGGTTTGGCTACAGAAGGGTCTTGGAATTTAGGAGACTTCTTTATCCACAGGAAAACCTGCCTCTTTTTCAAATAAAATGCTTTCCAGAGCCCATTTATCTTCATTAAGGTTTGGTCTAGGTTCTGATTTTTAGATGAATGACCTTACATTTGGCTCTATGAAAACACAGATCCTTCTCCTGAAAACATCCATGTGATCCATTTCATTCCATATGCTGCCCTGTCGTTCTTCTCATTATTATTCACTTCAACAGTATATACCATCTGCCAATTTTTTTTTTTTTTTTTTTTTTTTAAATGNCAATTTTTTTTTTTTTTCCTTATTTTTAAATTATCGAAAAGGGTTGGGATGAGACCCCAGATTTTCAAAGTCCCACTTGGATTTCTTCAGCTACTGATGATTCCTTTACTGACATCTATTTTTTCAGGTTTTGCAATTACTAATATTATTCTTCATGCACTATATGCCTTACTGAAACTGCATAGTATTATTTTTCTCTTCTGATGATATAGGATGTGAAATTAAAAATACCCACAAGAAGCTATTATGTTTAGAAAGTTGCCTTAAATCCCTTACATAAGTAAAAGAAAATGAAAAATAGAGTTGTCTGACAGGTTGTAATTCCTAGAAGATGGTAGTAAAATACCATGTCATGACAGCATTTACAAACAGGAAAGACTATTCACAGTCTTTATTTGTAAATTCCATTGTTCATTTCTCAAACCAAACTGATAATTTTTCTTGCCCTGTTTGAATATTTATGTTGCATCGTTATATGTCCCATCTTATGAAATTTCACTGGTATGTGAAGATCTGTTAAAAGGTAATGTCAACAAGAAGAGTTCTTACCAGCTGGTGAGTTAGGGAGTCCTGTGAACAGGCGTTTGATCCTGATGATTTTAAAACACTTGATGCTAACATAAGTTGGTAAGTGACTTCTCTGTTGGCTTACAGCTTGGTCAGTAGTCAGCTTTGCTTTGCTGGAGTCTCATACAGGTTGTGATTTCTTATGACAGTCTATCTGATATAACTGCAAACTGCTGCAGAAACAGGTAAATTTGTTCAAAATCCAAATCCCCCTACACTAATACTTCTTCTGAGTTGTACCTCTTGTGACAGAAAATTTATCCTCCACCCGCTCAGGAGGAAAAAACAACCAACTAAAATCTCCACAAAGATTAGTTTTGCTTTGAATCAGAGAGTTGATCTGAGCCACACTCACACTGCAGAGTCGAGAGGTGGCTGGATCCAGTACAAGAGAATTCCTATTGTGTACAAATTGGAACAGGTCTTTTAGCAGTAAATCACAAATAATTAAGATTAATCATGATATGAGTTCACTTCTGTGCCTTCTAAAAATCTATCCTCATGGGTGTTTTTGAAGGGTTTATCAAAACTGAGTGAATTTTCCAAAGAATAAGAAAGTGTATCACCAGCATAAAGATGTATAGATATAAACAAGCATTGGATCTTGTATCTGTAATCAAAATTATGGGTTTACTGAACATGAAAATTAAATAATTGCCGGGAAAAGAAATCATAGCTGCCCGTAGCATCATTCTTGGAAATATCTCAATCATTCTCAGTTATCTTTTTAAAATTATAATTATTTTAAATAAAATGAACCAATTATAAATGAAAAGCATCATAAGACAGATCTCAGCTCAAAGGATTGAAGCTGAGAACACTAATATGCAATTAAAAACGTGATATTGTAGTGGCAGATGTTGGTGGGCTTTAAGAAAGGTTTTATTGCAGAAGTGTAACGTTTTATACTTGTTTGTACAATTGAAGCTAGTGCAAATAAGTATTTTAAACTATTGACCACAGGTCACCTTTATGAAAGACAAGCAAAAAATGTTTATCACCGAAAATGTTCCCTTTTTTATGAACCGCTGTGATTTTAAGCGCATTTCATGGCCTTGAAATCTCAGAGATTTCTTCTAGAGTGGTTTTTAATACACACCATCTTATCTTTAGTACTACTTGTGTAACTACAGTGGGCTTAGAATTATTAATTTTTCCCAGGCTATATTTTTGTCCTTTATGTACCAGCTGTAAGATCTACACAATTTCATTTTTTCTTAATTTAGTTTAATGTGAACTTAATAAACAGGCTTTTAAAATATGAGAAGTAGCTAGCACTAATATTCAGGTAGTGTAGTATGTATCTTTAATTAATAATAGTTAAAGCTGGTTTTGTGGTCAATTGTGGATACAATTTTTCTTATCTTTGTGAATGATTTTCATACTTTCTAATGTACTAACAAGGTTATTATCTTTTATAATGCCTTTATATTAATATATAGAAGATTACTTCTGGTAAGATAAAATGTTTGTGTCCTTTTTCTTTGCTCTAATGTTCCTTTTATTTTCTGTTATTTGTTTAGAAATTTTGTGTTTACATGAATAATAACTGACTGCATTCCTTTCTATTCCTGCTGATTCCTTTGCTGAGCAACGGAAACACATCTCTGTATCCACTGTTTTTCATATCATATGATAATACAAATGTAATGGTTTTGCAGTTATTTTGGGAGACAGGTAGAGGGTAGGTAAAGTAGTTATTTTACAATGGAATTAACTATAGTTAATAGCACTTTTTCTGTGCCGTATACAAAACTTTAAGCTGTGCAACATTACAACAAAGAGTTGCACCTTGTAAAACAAGAATTCTGAATATTTGTGGTTATCAACACCTTACAAATTCCTTGGATGGAATCAAGTATATGTCTACAACATATACAGACTTTAAACTAAAATGGTCCTCAAATTAAAGAACATTTCTCCGGGAGAAGTTCATTGGAGTTAAAATCTAATAGCTATTAATTATGATCTATTTACGAAGTGTATACGCCCCCATTGAGAAACAGGAGCCTTTTCAGGTCAGCTGCTTTTATAACTGGTCTTTGGGAAGATAATAATCTTGTTAAAAGCCTGTAAGAGGTTGATACAATTAGTAGCATAACAGGAGTTTATTTCAGTTATTTTTGAAAATATCTGCATTTGTTTTTTGTGGTTAGAAATTAGGCTGAGAGAAAAAAGACATTACATCATGTGTACTTGGGAAGTTTTTATCTCAAGTATATTTGTATGTTTCTTAATCACTGTTCCTTTACATGTAAAGTCAAGTCAACTTTAACATTCATGGTGTCTTTATAGTGCTTCTGTCTATCCCCATTAGATGTATTTTCTTCATGTATGCTAAAAAATTCTGTATAATCTCAGTGAGTCTATCCTAAAGGTATTAACTTTTAAAACTGCAATAAATAATTACAAAGTAACTGGAAATCCCTGACTTTACACAGTTGCAGTTCATTGCCCCACAGCAACCTTAAAATGATCTATTAAATGATTATTAGAAACAATTAATTATACCAGAGAACTCTAAGAGCTCAAATGTAATTTCATGGTTATAATTTTCTTGTCAGGTAATAAAACGGGATGAGCTTGGCAAGGATCTGTCTGACTGCTCTCTGTTCGATTTGCTGAAATATGATGATTATAATAGTGACAAGCACTTAGCTCTGGAAGAATTCTATAGAGCTTTTCGTAAGTACAAAGATTAGCCTATTCTTCTTTCAGTTTTTTTTCTCTCTCTTGCTTTGTTTTCCTAAAATGGTATTTTTTTTATTTTTAAATCTTGATACATTCTGATGCCGTGCATAAACAAGGAGTACAATTTAACAGTCATCATATAGCAGAGAACTTCATAGCAGAAATCAATGAGATCCAGTAGCGTCCAGATTTCTGAAGGATTTTTATAATAAAGAACTCATTGATAATCTTAATGCCAACATGTGTTGATAAAGTCTATGTTGTACGCAAATGGGAAGTCATAAGACTGAGTTGTCAAGACATAATCAATAGAGCTGAAAAAGGTAGAACATTTCCCCACACTCTGTATTTATGAGTGCTGATGAGACCATTTCTGACAAACCCAGAACAACAAACATACCACTTCTATTAGATGCCTTATGTCTTCACAGGACTTGAAGAGAAATACAGATTTGTGGTGTAGTTTTGCCAGGCATTTGTTCTCTGCATGCCAGAGGTCACTGGGAACACATTTGTACAGTACATATGAACATTTTGACCAAAACACTGTGGTATAGGTCAACATGGTAATTAGTAACAGAAAGAAGATGTTGACAACTTTTATATGTTATGTTACGTGCAATATAAGATACACCCATGTATTTAGGTATATCCAGAAAAGAACTGATTATTTTCAGTCTTCTCCACCTCAGATCTAATACTGAATCTTAATATCTGACTTTGGTTTCAATAGCTGCTCTTCCACATTCAGCAACCTGGCAGCAGAGCAGATCAAGTTTGTGCTCTGCTTTATAGTTTCGTTATGTATTGACTAGTCCATTAATATATCTTCATTTTGAGTCATTACAGCCTGTTGCTTTAGACTTCTTGTACTTGATCTTTGGACAACTAACAGCTCTCAGCCACTTTAGATGAAGTCAAAAGAAAAAAGAGCCAAAACTATTACAGAGTTTAAAACGTAATGAATGGATATTAGGGAAAAAATGGCTGCATGGGAAGCAATAAGAATAAATATGAAATTAATCATCAAGAAAGTCTATCTGAAAGTTTCCTAGTTTTGCCAATTTAATTCTATTTTTATTTCCCCAAAAGTCGTTCAGAAAGTGTGATTTTGTTTTACTGCTTAGCTGAATGAATGGCTTTACTGCTGCTAAAACCCCCTTGATTCTGTTTCCTGACATTATCTGACTACTGTTATTGCAGTGTCTTGACACTCATGGTCTCTCCTCTGAGTCACCTACTAAATCATCAGAAAACTATTCACCCTACATATCCCACCCTCAAACCTGCTTATTTTCTGCCAGTTAGGTGACCTGACTGGATTGAGTGAAGGGTCAGGCCACAACTCATGCAAAATAAGTGAAAGCATACAGCCAGGAAATAAGGGGGGAGAGAAAGAGAATAGGAGATGTTAGGGCTCTGTGGCAGTGAGATAAATTTGTCGGTTCTAGAAAAACACTAGGAAATACCTTAATTTCTTTGTTAAAAATAGTGATATCATTCTGACTTACCAAAACACTAAGAATTACACAGAATCTATAGAAACTTACTCGTGCATTATCTATGATTATATATGGCTAGATGTTGTACATGTGGATCTTGATTATATGCATCGTTGTGGAAATATATACGGAAGCATGCAGGATATATAGCAATCCAAGAAGGTTAAAGATATGCTTAAAGTGTTAGTATGCTGTTTGCAAAACTAAAACCATGTATTAATTCTTCCAGATAAGACTTTTATGTGCCTCTGAGGTACTATTTTGAGTAGTTGTAAAATTCCAGACATGAGGATAACTTTTTGTTGTAGATTTTGAATGGACTTTTGAATAATGAAAATCATTTCCATATGCTATGTTCAGCATTGCCTAATGTGAATAAGAATGGAAACAATAGATTATATAACGTTAAGAATTCTTTAGGTTTCTTTGTTGCCATACAGTAGTGGAGAAGACCCTATTTAAAACTATAAGGAATGATAACTGTAAGATGACTTTCAGAGCAAGATTAATACTTCTATGTAGGGTTTTTTTTAACTATCTGTCTACATATTCACTACATTGTTTAAAAAGGAAACCTAAAAAAAGCTAGTAGTTCATTGTGCGTTGTGTACACAACAGGCCAAAGGAAGGTGACATGCCATTAGTCTCTGTAACTAAGGCAAAACAAATACTCTTGAAATAAATTTGAGGATTATCTCTAATTCCATTCCATGTGGTCTCGAGAGGTTGCATTCAGTTATTCTGACCTACGTCAATAGCATTAACAAAAATTACGTAATGCTAGGAAAGTATACTAAGCTAAGCAAAAGCAAAACAAATTAAATGATAGCCACCTGTTCATTCAGCTACTGCTCTTACAGCTAAACAAGCTGACCCAAAGCTGAAACTAAGCTCTCCACACAAGTCAAGTCAACCCCAGGCAAAGCAAATGTGACAGCCTCAGTCCAGCAGCCTGTGTTGTCTGCTTAAGGCAAAGCCTGTGACCTGTTACTAGTAATGGTAAGCCTGGATTTACCAGGATGCAGAGAATTAATATAGACAGGGAACCAGATCCATGTAAGGAAATACACACAAGAAGCATTCATGTCACATCTTCCACACACTATTCCACACACAAGTATCTCCTCATTTAAGCATCAGTCTATGATAGAATTAAACATTTCAGTTTTCCTCAATAAAACAAAATAGGAATGTTGAAAATACTTATTCCAAACAGAAATAAAACAGATTTTTTTCCAGAATTTTCTCTAAGTATTTAATCACTTCAGCTTTTTACCTCGAAGTTATACTTATGCTATATTGTGGTTATATATTACAATTTCAAAGTTATCATTTTGTGCGGTATGGAAAACATTATTTTCCACTGGCTTGGACACTTTCAAACATGTAGAACAAATTGAAAGCAAAAATGGAAAGGCTTTTAAAAAAGATTTTTCATAACTATGTAATGAGTGAAAGATTATAAATGAGTAATAATATTTTCAGGGGATTATCTTCCAAAATATTATGGTCTTATTTGTTTTTTAAAGAAGTTTAAAAGACATAACTTATTTTAAATAAAAAATGTTTGTGGAATTTTTGACCCCTTGCATGGTCCTCTGTCTAGTATAATTGACAGTTTTTGTTACTGGTTTTTCATTCTTTTATCTCCACCATTTCATCTACATTTAGAACCTAATCTCAGTTTAATACCTGCTACTCCCAGTGGATTTGCCTCTATCTCTGATAGCAATGAAGTGATAGATTTGAG
The DNA here is from genome assembly GCA_013400335.1 of Eurystomus gularis. Lineage (NCBI taxonomy): Eukaryota > Metazoa > Chordata > Aves > Coraciiformes > Coraciidae > Eurystomus > Eurystomus gularis. The sequence continues at coordinate 54,072 of VZZY01006122.1, read as the reverse complement.
AACTGTTGAACTCTCCACATTAAACTTTGTTTGCCCAACTGCTGGAGCAAGTTACTGACACTCACTCAAGAGTGACAGTGGAGAAAATTTGGGTTTGCGATGCTAGAGAAATTGATCCTATTCAAATCTTCTGCACAGAATTCAAAAAGGTTCTGTTGCTTGTTTTATTTTTTTTCTTCTTCATTTCTGTAACTATAATGAGTTCCTTCTTTAAGTATGGAGAGGGAGTGGAAGCAATTCCAATGCCTTGTTTGTTAAGACAGAGTCATATGAGCACAGAAATGCTTGGGCTAGGTTGTGGAGGTAGGGGAGGGGTGATGGGGGTCACAGCACCACAGTTTTTATAGGTAGCAATTCCCCAAGGGTACTTTTAAAGCCAGTTTGTACCTAAAAGCTACTAAAATATAAAATGTATGATAGATAACAAAATATACTTTTAAGACAGAGTTGAATTTGGTGAAAATTAAACAACTCTTGTTTTTTAAATGTAACTGTTCATCAAAATCCTTTACTCGACATAGGATTGTGCTGCACAGAAGAACCTTTTTGCACCTATGCAAAAAATTGAGAGGACTGGAAAAGGGCTGAGAGGAGGCATTAGGGGTATTTATGTCATCATCTTGAGCCTAAAAAGGGAATGGTAATAATCAAGCACAGAACTAACATGCACGTTTCTAGCTATGATTTCAAATGATATTTAAAAAAACTTGGATAAGATTTTGAACACAGTTGGATAGGATTAAAAGCTATCTTCATTATGCTGTTGAACAACCTACTCCCTTAAAGTGGCTTCTTTTTAAAGGATTAGGTGATTACATTTTATTTAAATATGAATATCTATGGGATTGATTATCAGTACTGTTTCATCAGTATTTGCAGGTAGGAACTTTTTTCATTGGCATACTTGATTAGAAATTTGGCTGTCATCTGAAGATGGTAAATGCAGAATCAAACATATCTGTAGATTTTACTGCTTTATGAAGGACTCCCCACAGATAATAGTAATTCTGTTTTTTTCTTTAGTAGTAGAAAATAAACCAGCCTAAGGGCAAAGATTAATCATTACCTGTTTTAAAAGTATAAACATGCACATAAATATGTATCTGTGCATATATATGCTTACTTGTATTCTGTGAATTACTTTTGACAGTCTCATTTTATATGGCAAAATGAGCTCAAAATAAACAGTACAACCAAAGTTGAATAACTATGCAGTGGAATAAAAATCCCTTTCCCCCTTCAGAAGGTCGAATGACAACAAAGAAAGAAAATGCTTGAGAGAGTGCTCACTGCCTTGGAGGTTTGTGCCAAGTCCAGCTTCACAAAATGTTACAAGCAGGTGGAGATACTTCTGTGGTGTTATACATACTGACAAGTCTGATGTGTTTTTCTGTGTATTGGCTGTTGTCACTCATACTGTGAGGTGGGGTTTTGGTGCTACCTAGATGCTGTCTAGCATCTATCAACTAGTTATCGGTCTACTAGGTGCCATAAAAGTTTAACTAGATCGATGCAGAGAGAGGCCTGAAAAATTATTTCCATTAATCTAGGAAGATAAAACAGAAAGTTTAAGTACTGCTGGGTTTTGGGAGCTTGGGACTGGACCGAAGGAGTCATCTGGTGTGGTCCTCTACTGCTCTGGTCACATCATGTAAAATTCTATGTCAAAAGTGATCCGGCTCCATCTTAGTATTTTGTTTTGGTTTTTTGTTTTCTTTCTTCAACAAGTCCTAAGCTTTCTGTCAGTGAGTGTTTTTTTTCAGATGGGGAAAAATATACTTAGCTTTTCTTGAAAGGCTGAAAGATAGAGCCGAACAAAAGCTAGAAGGGGGGAAATAAAGATTCTTGAAAGCTTTATCTTTGTAAACTAAAATTCAACCAATGTGCTTCCTTTAGTTTTCAAGGATTTTCTTTCTTTATGTAATATCTCCAATGATATTAAGGTAATTCTGTTTGATGTAAATGCTGTCTCTTTTTCTTCTAGTGCTCTTTTCTAAAATAAATAATGTTATGTGTTTTCCTCCTTAAAGTACCATCTAAAATGAAATTTCAAAGCAGGTACTTTGAGTGGCCTTCATGGTGGGTTGCAAAACCTCAAGGCATACCACGAGCAAGTAAATAGTAATAAATTATTCCATCTCACATTCAGAGATGCAGATGTATATGTAGGCACTTCCTGTTGTGATTGCAGTAGAAAGAATGACACTAATATAGACATTTATGAGTAGAACCGACTGAATGCAATGTATACAAATAACAAGTGTATTGTAAATAGTAGGACTAAATGCTCTATGTAACAATTGACATCCTGCATAAAATGAAGAAAAAAAATAGCAAAAAAAGATTCCTTCTGAATTGTTTTCTTTTGTTAGTGTAGAGCTATTTTTTATGTTACCTTATGCTCATAGAAGGGGCCACGGAAGGCCCTCACGCTGAGAACCTGAGTGTAAAAAATTACTACTAGATGTACAAGAAATTTTCAGAAAGAATTAGCTAGCCAAACCCAAATATGGTCTAATTTTGTAGTCTCTTCTTCTATTAGTAGTGCTTTATAGTTTCATTTTAACTACTTGTGCTTTCAGGAGCTGCTCAACACTATTAACATCGTATTCTGTCAGGCAGCTGTTTTTCAGGTTTGTGTTACATGCATTGTTACTGCACATGCTATTGCTTTATATATTTAAAAGTACCTTCAGTTTTGAAATGGTGTTTAGGTCACTGATACCAGATTCAGATTCCAAGCACTCCTTGTTGCGGAGGTATTTGTACTAAATGATGTATAAACCTACAGTAACAGCAACTATTACAGAAGTTGATGTGGGCTGCAATTACAGGACTTGTCTTTGGGCTTAGCTTTTAGGAGGAAATGTAAGGCCAGTGCCTAATACAATCGTCAAACTAACTTGGTGCTTTATTGTGTCTTGAATCATGCGGAAAGGCAAACAACAAGAAGGCCTCACAAATACAGGGCTCATTGTGATCACATATGCTTAGTTATTATATTCTCTCAGTCCTAAAAATGATTCTAAAACATCACTGCTTTCATTATGATAGCTTTACTTCTATTTTAATTAGTCAAATGCAGTTATTACAGCCACATGTTGAAAAATCCTTTTTTGAAAAGTCTATCTTTATTTTCAAATAAATGAGAGAATTAGGGCTGTTCAGCCTGGAGAAGAGAAGCCTCTGGGGCCACCTTATAGTGACCTTCCAGTACCTGAAAGGGGCCTATAGGAAGGCAGGGGGAGATCTGTTCTTGGGGGGGTCTGTAGCGACAGGACAAGGGAGAATGGTTTTAAGCTAGAAAAGGGTAGCTTAGACATTAAGAAGATGTTCTTTAATATGAGGGTGGTGGATCACTAGAACAGGTTGCTCAGAGGGGTGGTGGAGGCCCCATCCCTGGAGTCATTCAAGGTCAGGCTTGATGGGGCTCTGAGCAACCTGACCTAGTTAGAGATGTCCCTGCTTATTGTAGGGGGGTTGGACTAGATGGCCTTTAGAGGTCTCTTCCAACCCAACACATTCTATGATTCTGTAATTCTAAAGCAAAAGAGACCAGAGTTTACGTACTACAACAACAAAAGGAAATATCAAATCTATGCTGAATTATTTATAAAAATAAATGAAACTTCCCATTGCCTTTCATAAGTTATCCTCAAGCCTACAAAGCCTTTCTCGAAAAATACTTACTGAATTTATACTTCCAGTGACTTCAGTATGAGGTCCCAAATACTGCGTTCAGTGTGGAATCTGAGTCAGAGCTTTGTAACTATGAGTCTTCAATGGTAAATAGGTTAACAAATAGTAGAGGAAAGGTATTCTGAGGGAGGAAGAGGTATTTGTCTTCTGCTACCATTAATTCCTTTCCAGCAACAACTAGTGTTTATTATATTGTTCCAGAGGGTGTTATATTTCAGCACTAACCTCTGAAAATACCAGGCAACATCATACTACGTAGAAGCTATTTGACTTACTGGTAGTATTTTTCTGTTCAACCTAATCTGTCTTTCATATTCCTACCTGTGGTACTTATATCTCAATCTGGAGATTCTTAGCTGGAAAAGAATATGACCTCTTTTGTGGAGTGGGAAGAATTCTAAACTGATAATTTCAAACAAGTAAAATATTTAGGGTATTAAATGATGTTTCATGGGTTGAAGTAGTGTGCCTGAAATTTCTTACATGCCAGTAAGTTAACTCATTTTGATGCCAAGTGATTTCCAAATGATGATAAATCTGTTTATTTGATGTTTTCCCTGTAACTGTGGGTGGGTTTTGGGTTATTTTTTTAGAAATTTTTCTTTTTTTTTTTTTAAAAAAGGCCCCTGTGTAAAAAAAAAAAAAAAAAAGACCCTTAAAAAAATATTTTGTGTTGTCGTTTAGTAATGTTAGAAGTTCTCTGAGAAATGCTAAGATGTTGGTGTATTTTACCTGTTCAGATCTGAATCAGTGTAGGAAATAACTGATTTTAACATAACTTCCTTGTAGCATACGTTCAANATGAAGTTAAATCCAGCTGGAGGCCAGTCACAAGTGGTGCTCCTTGGGGCTCAGTGCTGGGGCCAGTTCTGTTCAATATATTTATCATCGATGTTGATAAAGAGACAGAGTGCACCCTTAGTAAATTGGCAGATAACACCGAGTTGGGCAGAAGTGTTGATTTGCTTGTGGGTAGGGAGGCTTTACAGAGGGACCTGGGTAGGCTGAACTGATGGGCCAAGCTCAATTGTATGACAAGGCCAAGTGGCAGGGCCGTAACATGGGCNCAAGGCCAAGTGGCAGGTCCTGCACATGGGCTGCAACAACCCCATGCACTGCTAAGGGCTTGGGGAAGAGTGGCTGGAAAGCTGCCTGGCAGAAAGGGACCTGGAGGTACTGGTTGACAACCAGCTGAATATGAGCCACCAGTGTGCCCAAGCAGCCAAGACAGCCAACAGTATCCTGGTCTGTGTCAGAAATAGTGTGGCCAGCAGGACTAGGGGAGTGATTGTACCTTTGTACTCAGCATTGGTGAGGCCACACCTTGAGTCCTGTGTTCAGTTTTGGGCACCTCAATACAAGAAAGACATTGGGGTGCTGGAGTGCATCCAAAGAAGGACAATGAAGCTGGTGAAGGGTCTAGAGAACAAGTCTTATGAGGAGAAGCTGAGGGAACTGGGGCTGTTTAGCCTGGAGAAAAGGCGGCTGAGGGGAGACCTTATCATTCTTTACAACTACCTAAAAGGAGGTTGTAGAGAGGTGGGTGCTAGTTTCTCCTCACAAGTAAGGAGTGATAGAACAAGAGGAAATGTCTTCAAGTTGCATCACGGGAGGTTTGGATTGGACATTAGGAAAAATTTCTTCACTGAAAAAGTTATCAAGCACTAGAACAGGCTGCCCAGGGAAGTGGTGGAATCACCTTCCCTGGATGTGTTTAAAAGCCATGTAGATGTGATTCTTAGGGACGTAGTTTAGCAGCCGACTTGGTAGAGTAGGGCTATGGTTAGACCAGATGATCTTAAAGGTCTTTTCCAACCTAAATGATTCTGTTATTCTATTATTTTCAAATTTTGTCAGATTTTTGCCTTCCTTCTGGACAAACACAAAAAGAAAGAGTTTATCAAGATACTGCAAGATCAGATTATGTACATGCTTGTCATGAAGCTCTGGTGAAGTATGATATTCATCATCTTATTTAGCCCTGCTACTGTCTTTCCTAGACTGTAAAATTGCACTGACTTGGGTAATTTTAAGAACTGGATAAAAACTGTCAAAATAAACCAATCACATTTAAGCATGAATAAGGTTTTATTTCCTATGGCTAGTAGAAATGGAATACTAATAAAACATTATTACATTATAATGCTAAATAAATCGGTTCCAGTTCTGTAAAGGTCAAATTTGATCTTTGCTTAAGGCCAGGTGCCAGAGGTTTTATCCTCATGTTTTTGGGGAATCAGGTAACAAATTTAAAGCCACGCTGGGTTTGCATGAGTACATGAAACAAGTATTTCACAAGGTCTTTGGCTGTCGGGAAGTTAGGAGATTTTGTTTATGAGCCTTGAGTTCTGCTGACCTCTAATCCCATCAGTACATTTACCTGGGAGCATTTGCTTGGTTCAGTGATGTAGGTTGCTAGAGATACAGCGCTGTGAAATATGGGATTGCAGAGGATGAAGATTGGAAGCAAACACCTTAGTTATAGTATCTGTTTCAGACAAAAGGATTGGTAGAGATTGACTTGCATAATATTTTTTATTGACTCAAAATGTCTGATAATGAAGTCTTACATGCCTTTCAGTGAACTTCTTTCAGTGCTATGGAGAATTACACAGAATGTTGCGGGAAAAAAATAAGCACCGAGCAATTATGCATACCTGGTTATGGTTAGCAAAGTCCCCCAGTAACTGGTCTATTAGTTGTTTCTCAGGAATGGTAGCTGTGTTAGCTGTGGTGAGTTACCATATTGTTGCAACTATTTTGTTATGTTACTAATTCCGTGAATATTTTCATCTTTGCAAAGCAGCGTACCCATAAGCTTAGGCTATGACTCATGTTCCAACATCCACAAACACCTTTAGATATTGTAAGGAACATTTCAAGGCACATTTAAAACAATAATTTATAATCACAGTTTTCTTTATTAACAAGTTTAAAGGAAGCACTCTTTCTCCATAACAGGGAAAATACTATCAGAACATGAGGAGTAATGACTGTGCATTAAAGGAGACTATCACTAGCTAATCCACAAGCAAGAACATTAAGTATCTCTACTTCAAGGCAGAATTACTCTTCTGGAACTATAATGAATATTAATAGGCTCATAAAATATTATTTAGTAGGAAAGCCTCAATAACCATTGCTTTGCTTGTTTCCCTTGCACCCATGGTATTACATCTTTATCTGAACTTCATAGTTAAAATTGGTCACCAGTTTCAATTTCTAGAGTAAGTGGCTATAAACACTGCTAGCCAACAATAAATACTAATTTAAGCATAACTTCTATAATAATTTTCAATATATTTATATTAAATCTTGATATAAGTTACCTTTCCTTTTAAAAGAATTGAAATCATATTTAGTATTTGACTTCTTTGGAAAACAATATAGAGAAATCCTTTTCCTCTTACAAAAAGCAGAGTGCGTTGGTCTAAATTTAAGACCTGCATGCAGTGTTCAAAACTCTATCTCTGGTGTTTCCTTACGTGCCTAGATAGTTGTTCTAATTTCCATACAGCTGAATGCACCAATTTGAAATCTGTGTAATGAAAGGAGATAGTTACTGCACGTTGAAGTAAATGGTTTATTAGTTCAGCATTTTATTTAAATAGTAATATACTTGGAAAATAAAAAAAGCTATCAGAAGCACTGCTATCTTGAAGTCTATTGGAACTTTACTGTAAAGTGATAAGACTCAGCAGTCACTTGTCAGTTGCACTTAAGAAACAGCAAAAAGGAAATAAAAGGTCATTCTAATTCATTGCCCCATGCCATCAGAAGGGCAGCATTTTGATCACTGAGATATTTTGAGTATTTCAGATGAAAACTGAATGATTAAGATGCCTTTGCTGTCCAAGAGACAATTTATTTCTTTAGAGGATGTTTTGAGCTGCTTTGTGTTAATTTATGCTCCATACAAGGTTGAGTTTACTGGTGATTCTTAAATATCAAGTACTAACATTCGCCTTAGAAAAGTATTACTAAGTAACTTTATTCAAAAATTTAGAGCATGTTATTACATCTTTATATCTCTCAGGGTACTCTGGAGGCCAAAGGAACAAGGTTTCCTCAAAGAAAGCTCTTGGGTTTTTGGTTTGGAAGTTTTTTTTTGGTAACTCATCTATTCTGTTCACTTGCTTTGGTTTTGTTCATGAATCTGGGCAAATAAATAGAGAAAACACACTACAGTCACAAGAAGATTCTAAAAGACTAAGGTAATTCTTCAGATACCTGGATTTCTTAAGCATTTCTGACATTTACACTATAAAAAGAGAATCTGAATACACAGTTTTGCACCTAGATTATTTGAAAGTACTTCAGAAGTGCAGTAAATGGGGTTAATAAAAAAAATCAAATTTTTTCAAAGCTTGTGAGCTTTTCTGTACACCTTAGTGTTATAGAAGAGTGTATTACAGTATACTGGGAAAAGTTTTTTTGACTGAATGCCCTCAAATACCCATTACATACAATACGAAAAAAATAGCTCAAAAATATTTTCATTGCAAAAAAATATATGGGAGAAGATACCCTTGTAGTTAGAATCTTGCAAGTGTTCTTATTTCAGGAACTTTCATTGGCTAACCTAATTTCCAAAACATAATAGCACAACTTCAAACTTTACTATAGTATTCCTCCACAGCTTTTGAGTTTTGGTATTTTTTTTCTCTTTAATATTGCAATTCTGTAGTGTGTTTTGATGTCTTGTATGTTTTTTGCAGTTTACAGATACCCAGCGCCTGTATGCCCTTGGCAAAAATACTCTATTTTTGGCCAACTGAAATAAGCAGTGAATGAAATATTTGGAGCTAAGTATTTTATAGAAAACATCAAACAAAATGTAGATAAATTAATTTTAAGTATGAAAGTTGTCAACACATTACATTTTAAATAAAAATAAAGTGATTTATCTTAGCATCCTAAGTTAAATGCTTCAACGAACATTTGAAGTTTCCTACCAGTTTGGTTGTTTGTTTGTTTTTCTATTTTATAAAAGAAGATTAGTTTAAAATTGCATACTGTACACATAGAAGTGTCTATGAATAACATGTGTACCCTTAGATGAAAGTATGTAAGTATATAGCTTAATCTGATGGGTGCTTTCTAACGCACACACTTAAGACAATTTTGAGAGCATCTTCTGGTCAGCTTCTCACTACTAGGCTCTAAAGTTGCCCTAGGGCCCTAACCAGGGAAATGAGTGGAACAAGCGGTGTCCCTCAGGGCTCAGTTTTGGGACCTGTCTTGTTTAATATCTTCATCAATGACCTGGACGAGGGAATTGAATGCACCCTCAGTAAATTTGCAGATGACACAAAATTAAGCACAAGTGTCGATCTGCTTGAGGGTAGGAAGGCTCTGCAGCGGGATCTGGACAGGCTGGAGCGATGGGCTGAGGTCAGTTGTATGAGGTTTAACAAAGCCAAGTGCCGGGTCATGCACTTTGGTCACAACAACCCCCAGCAACGCTACAGGCTTGGTGAGGAGTGGCTGGAGAGCTGCCTGGCGGAAAAGGACCTGGGGGTGCTGGTGGACAGCCGGCTGAACATGAGCCAGCAGTGTGCCCAGGTGGCCAAGAAAGCCAACGGCATCCTGGCCTGTATGAGAAACGGTGTGACCAGCAGGAGTAGGGAGGTGATTGTGCCCCTGTACTCGGCACTCGTAAGACCGCACCTTGAGTACTGTGTCCAGTTTTGGTCACCACAGTACAAGAAGGACATTGAGGTGCTGGAGCGTGTGCAGAGAAGGGCAACAAGGCTGGTGAAAGGGCTGGAGAGCATGCCCTATGAAGAGCGGCTGAGGGAACTGGGTTTGTTTAGTCTGGAGAAGAGGAGACTGAGAGGAGACCTCATTGCCCTCTACAACTACCTAAAAGGAGGTTGTAGCGAGGCTGGTGTTGGTCTCTTCTCTCAAATTACTAATGATAGGACAAGGTGAAATGGCCTCAAGTTGCATCAGGGGACGTTTAGATTAGATATTAGGAAGAGATTCTTCACTGAGAGGGTAGTTAGGCACTGGAATAGACTGCCCAGGAAGGTGGTGGAGTCACCATCCCTGGAGGTGTTTAAAGAATGAATAGATGCAGTGCTTGAGGATATGGTGTAGTGGTGTAGTGGTTAGAGTGATGCTAGGAGAAGGTTTGACTTGATGACCCTGGAGGTCCTTTCCAACCATAACGATTCTGTGATTCTATTGGAAAAAATTGGAGGAGTTCCTTGCTTGGTGATTCCCTCAGGCATATTTTTCTTTTCCATTTCAAACTTCCCAAGGGACAGACACTTCAAGTAGGCACGGGATAGGCCAGAGGAGAAGATCCAGTTTACCAACTGTTATATTGTTCCTATTATGTCTGCATTTATTAAAAGGGCACTCAAACTGTAGTAATTTTAGTGATCTTCATAGGTGTTAATATGCTTTTACTGTGTTCAGCGAGATAGACCATTTTCCTAGCTATCCTCTGTTTATAATGTATCCTACCACAGTTTAACTTAGCTTTTTAACTTAATTTCTAGTTAGTTTCCTCTTAGTTAATGTTTTCAGGCCTTGCGTTTGTCTTTCCCTCCTCCTTCCCAAGTCAACGAGGTTAATTAAATGCAAAAATTGTGCTCATATAAGTGCTCTTGACCCATATGCTGAGGGATGCCATGGAATAAAAGGGGGAGATTCAGAGCAGCCGTAATATTTGTGAGCTTTTTTTACCCTGTATTTGAGAATCTTTTTGTAGCTTGTTCAAAAAATATGGTAAGGGAGAAAAATTAAGAAGACAGTGATTTGCAAGGGGCTTCAGGATGCATCCCTTCGGAAAGCAAAAATGTGTAGCTATCCTGCTAATTTGTGTCTCCTGAACTACTTTGAACTACAGGGAGGAGTAGCCTACTTCTAAATCAAAATACTCTCTCTAGAAAGTTTTCAATGCTCTAAAACATTCTTTTCATGATCTAAAGCTATGAAGTTTGAACAGGGTAGGCCAATTGCAATGGCCTAATCCAACAATTTGTTAAATCCAACAAATGCACTCTGTTTTCAGTCTAGGTTTTTTTTTAAAAAGCATAATATAATAAAAAGTTGATTTCTAACTTCAGAAAGATTAAATAATTATGATACTACTAGCCCTTAAATGAAACACAGTAATTAGCTATAAATTTGGGTTTGTTTTATAAAAATCAATAGATTTATCAAATAGCCAGTGAGAATACTTAATTAAAAAAAATATATCCTTGGAAGATATCTTTTAAGCTTAACTTATATAAAAATATATGAAGGGTTTTTTTAGAGACAGAATATTGTTCTCTAAAGCATCTAATAATCTTATTACTCTAGTTTGTAATAGTTATAATAGTACACACAATACATAATGGCAGTCACTTTAGTGCATTCACAAGATGCCTAGATAAAATGATTTTGTCATGACAAATTGTTACTTCTGACTAGCTGATAGCTTCAGTTTCTAAAGTCATATATTGTATGAAGGAAAATGTAATTTGTATGTTGTTATTTTAATTTTTGGAAAGTAGGATCAATTTAATCCTGTAGTGAAAGAACTACTTGGTATGTTTGAAGATATGCATGAAGAGTCTTCTTATTTTTTTCTTTTTTTTTTTTTTATTTTATTTCTGTAAGTCTTTATCTCTTGTCATCAAGCATTTGCCTGGTTCCTTTACCACAGATCTCTTAAGTTTTTGTAAGTAGCTTCCCATATGCTGTCACTGCTAAAAATATTTGCATGTGTATGAAGTTATGGAATGTAGCACCCCAGAATTTAACGTGCTACAATTCCGTATAAATATTGACAGCTGGATAGTTAGGGGAGGAAGAATATCAAATACTCCAGTCTGTCAAAGCAGGTTTTATGGTCTCAGATAATGTATTCTAAACTGTGATACTTCTTGCTCCTCATCACTCCTGGCTTTCTAACTGCTCAGAAACAAACATTTCATAATTTCATGTAATAATTATTTATGTATTAGTTAGAGGGGTACATGCAAGCTCAATTCAGTAGGAACAGTTATTTATGTGAGGATTACATTTGTTTGGTGAAATTGTATATCATGCTAACTCTGTTCCCTCTGATTACTGGAGCTCTTATTTAGTTGAATGACTGTTACATGTTTTATATATGTCCTGAAGACATGTGTACAATTATCCAAATGTATTTTAGATGCTTTTGGATTTAAAAAAAATACCCACACAAAACCCCGCTTTTCCCTCCCAATCCCCAACAACAAAAAAAACCCCACAACATTTCCTACTAAAGGAAATAAGGAAACCGAGTAACAAAATATCTCTGTGGTTGTGTTGTATACTGAATTAAATTGTCAATTGATTCTCAAGCTAGTTTTCTAAACAGATCATGTTCTCAGCGTATCAAATCTTATGTTACATAGGTTAGCAAGTGATTTATATGGAAATGTAGTTTTGGCCATATTAAAATAGAAGCTGCCATACAAAGGGTATGAAGCAGAGCTGTACGCAGAGCAATATTGTGACAAGAAGTGTGTAAAAAAAAAAAAAGTGAAACAGTGAAAACCTGGAGAAGGGGAAAACCACATAAGCCTTCTCTCTGTAGTTATTTACTTTAAGAACTGGGAAACTGATTGCCTAAGATGGAAGAGATCCAAACAATTCATCTGGTTGCTCCTCTGTCATAAATAAATGATTGGAGAAAGTGTCATTTTTACAAAAGTTGTTTTGCATTACAATTATAATTCTTCCCGGCTTAGACATATGGTAGAGATGTATTTGTCAGAGGGAATAGTTATAGCGTTTTAAAACTTGCTGAACACTCTATTTAAGAAATAGTTGATGCTAAACAAAGATTAATGTTTTGTTTGTGCTTCTGAAGTGTTAAGTTAATGTCTACTTTGAGTAACAACATATACATATTAACAGCTTCTGGGTTAGAACAAAGATACATTTAGTCCGGTATCTTTGCTCTGAGTGCTTAGGGAAGATTACAAAAGAAGAAAAACCATGCAAGATTTCTCTAATATACTTTATTTTCTCTAGTGATTTCTGTCTAGAGACTGCTTGTCTGTAATAGCTCTTGATGGATGCCTCACTCATTAATTTTATTGCTTTTTGGACCTTTGTGAAAGTAGCATCTCTAGCATTCTGTTTCAGAGACTTTTCACGGTTTAATCACTTCTGGATAGAACAAGTATCTTTTTTTCTTCATTGTACACATCATCTGTTTAGTTTATTTAGTTCTGGTATGATAAGAAACCATGAACGATTGTTCCATATTCCTATTCTTCAAGACAGAAGTTTTGAGCTTGTGACATATCTTTGTAGTCATCTCTTTTTCATTGTGAAAAAACTCAGTAGTTCCTATCTGCTTGTGTGGAAAGCTCCCTAGATTTTTGATTGTTCTTGTTGTGTTTCTTTGTTCTTTTTCAAGTTTTAGTGCAAGTTTTTTTACACAGGGAGGAGCAGAAAGCAAATAGTGAAGTTGCTCTTGCAACGTGGATTTATGCAGTGGCTGTTTGGGTACCAGTCTTTGCCTAGTAACTCCTTTTATTGTCATATTGTCAGGACTGAGTAGATGCTTTCATAAAACTGCAAATCGTAATCTCAGGGTCTCATACCTAGCGAATAATAGGCAGTTCAGAGCCTATCACTATGTAAACAAGGTTGGGCACTTTTTTCTTTTTATGCAGTATTTTAAATAATGAATTAAATATATTGAATTTGGCATACCCATATTGTAAATAAGGTCTTCAAGCAAATCAGCTTTTATGTTTGCTACCTAAACTACCCAATGAGTTGTCAAAAAAAATTGTCTCAGAAAATTTTATCACTTCATTTTCTTACCCCTTCTTCTGGACGAAGTTGAACATGAGTTCATATGGAGGTCCAGGTGGAACTCCACTAGTGAGTTTCTTCATAAGAGACCGGCAGACTCCTTCAGTGGAGAAGTGACAGGAGATCATTGCCCAGCCCCTGACAAGCTCTGATGCAGATTGCTTGTGAAGGGGTAGATCATAAGGTACTGTGAGTAGGACTGTAGTATACAAGACCACAGTGCTAAGAACCATAGCTTAATCCAGCCTATCTTTAGTTTGTTCTGTAACCTTTGTATTGATGTTAGATGCATAGCCCATTGCCTGCTTTGATCTTGGGGCAATATGCCAGGTATGCAAAGTTAAGAGAAGTTGTACAGAGTCTTTTTTGTTCTTGGAATGTGCCGCTGTGCTCAACACAGAATCATGGTTCTTTGCATGAACATCTACTGTTAAGAGAATTAAAACTCGACTCAGTGAATAACAAATATTAGAAGCCTCTGTACAATCAGGTTGCAGTGGATTGACCTTAGCTGGGTGCCAGGTGCCCATCAAGCCACTCTATCAATCCCCTCAACCGGACAGAGCGGGGAGAAAATAAGAGGAAAAGACCCTTGTGAGTCATGATAAAGGCAGTTAAATACAACAAAAGCAAAGGCTGCATGTGGGAGCAAAGGAAAACAAAAGATTGATTCTCTACTTCCCATTAGCAGGCGATGTCCAGCCACTTCCCAGGAAGTAGAGCTTTAGTACACAGAGTGGTTGCTCCAGAAGACAAACTTCATAGTAATGAATGTGCCTCCCTCCACTGCCCTTAGCTTTTATTGCTGAGCAGACTTCATATGGAATGTAATATCCCTTTGATCAGTTTGGGTCAGTTGTCCTGGCTGTGTCCCCTCCTGAGATCTTTCTCACCCCCAGCCTGCTGGTGAGGGGGGAATGTTGGAGAAACAGCCTTGATGCTGTTTAACCGCAACTCAGCAGCAGCCAAAACACTGGTGTATTACCAACACCTTTCTAATTACCAGAATAAAGCACAGCACTATAAGAGCTGATATGGGAAAAATGATCTCAGCCAGATGCAGTACACAGGTAACAAAGTCCACCTTGAGTTTGTGTTTCTTTCTTTTTGCCTCTAAATGTAAATAGTCACATCAGCCAGCTGACAAATTTTTCAGAATCTTTCTTCCTAAAACTGCTCCCGTCTGTGCATTTTTCTGTGTTAAAGATTTCTGTGAGAAGCTGCTTCATAACTCTAGTCTTCAGATTGCTGGGAACTATAAAATAACAGTTGCATGGCCCTCCTCTTTTTGCACTGGAAATATAGTAGTTCTGCTATGCTTCAGGCTTTCTAACTAGTAATTTAAATTTGAATTACTATTTTAGAATACTGCCCTGTCACTTTCCCAACAGAATTGGACAAGGAGATGGTTCTTACAAAGTTGGGTTATTATGAAATTCAGAAAAAGTCCAGAGAACTTAAATGTTTAGAAATTCTATTACCATTCTGGGAATGAAGCTTTGAAATTTAAAAGTGAAATGAAGCTACACGGTAAATAAAATCAGCTAATTATTATATTTATAAACTGTGTGTAAAACTGGGAGTTACCAGGGCTGCCAACTCTCCTGTTATAATTCCCATTTCATTAGTAATTAGTTCCAGAAATACTTCATAGATTGAACTGCATTTTAAATGTTTCTTTTGAGGTAATGGCAAGTATGCAATATTGATGTTCAGCACCTCTATTGGCAATAAACAGAAGGAGCATTAAATTTGGATCTATACTAGTAAAATTACTTGAGAATATTTATGCTAACTCTTAACTTTTTAAATGGTTTTGCTAGAACTAGTCATGTGCAAATGCAACAAACATAAAGAAATTGATTTTTGCCTAAATTCTTTATTTAGACAAATTCAACAACATATTCTGCGACAAATAAGGTCAAAACCAATTATCAATGTTAACTTTAGTGAATTAGCACTTCCATATTACCTGGATAGGAAACCTATATTTAACACCTAACTTCATTTTCTATGAAATGTGTTTTTAAGAGGAAAACAGAAAACATTGTAAGGAGTAACAGACCTAGTATACCTTTTTAATTATATATTATTCCTGATACACATTACTCTACTGCCTGTTCTTACCCAAATTCTGGTTTTATTAATTTCTTTCAGGATACGTAGTTTTCAGTACACAGCACAAGAATAGCTCATAGCAAAATTTGATTCTGGGCCTATTTTTGCATAATATCATGTTACGATTTTTTAATTTATTCTTCATTATGACTGCATTACAAACAGGTGGTCTAGAGTTACAGATGTTTCGAGGTTAATTATAACTGTTCAATTGTTAATCTGAAAAACTGAATTAAGAGCAAGGTGACCTGCTTAGTAGATGGGGGAAAGGCTGTGGATATTGTCTACCTAGACTTTAGTAAAGCCTTTGGCAGCATTTCCCACAGCACTCTCCTGGAGAAACTAGCTGTTCATGGCTTGGACAGGTATACTCTTTGCTGGGTAAAAAACTGACTGGATGGCTGAGCCCAAAGAGTTGTGGTGAGTGGAGTTAATTCCAGTTGGCAACTGGTCGCAAGTGGTGTTACCTAGGGCTCAGTATTGGGACCAGTTCTGTTTAATATCTTTACCAGTTGTCTGGACAAGGGGATTGAGGGCACACCAAGTAGGGTGGGAGTGTTTATCTGCCTGAGGGTAGGAAGGCTGTGCAGAGGGATCTGGACAGGCTGGATCGATGGGCCAGGGCTAATGGTATAACTTTCAACAAGGCCAAGTGCAAGGTCCTGCACTTGGGTCACAAGAACCCCATGCAACACTACAGGCCTGGAAAGCAGTGTCTGGAAGGCTTACAGATGGAAAAGAACCCAGGTGTGTTGGTCAACAGCTGACTGAACGTGAGTCAGCAGTGGCAAAGCAAGCCGCCAGCGTCCTGGTTTGTATCAGAAATAGTGTGGCCAGCAGGGCTAGGGAAGTGATTGTCCCTCTATACTTGGCATTGGTGAGGCCACACCTGGAATACCGAGTTTAG
This sequence comes from Eurystomus gularis, assembly GCA_013400335.1. Lineage (NCBI taxonomy): Eukaryota > Metazoa > Chordata > Aves > Coraciiformes > Coraciidae > Eurystomus > Eurystomus gularis. The sequence goes on along the minus strand of VZZY01006122.1, from coordinate 37,550 downwards.
TTTTGGGCCCCTCGCTACAAGAAGATCCCTGAGCTGCTGGAGTGTATCCAAAGAAGGGCAATGAAGCTGATGAGGGGCCTAGAGCACAAGTCTTGTGATGAGTTGTTGAGGGAACTTGGGGGTGTTTTTCCTAGAGAATAGGAGGCTGAGGGGAGACCTTATCACCCTCTACAACTACCTGAAGGGAGGTTGTAGCAAGGTGGGTTTTGGTTTCTTCTCCCAAACAAAAAGTGATAGGAGGAGAGGGAATGGCCTCAAGTTGCACCAGGGGAAGTTTAGATTGGATGTTAGGAAAAATTTCTTCACCAAAATGGTTGTTAATCACTGGAACAGGCTGCCAAAGGAAGTGGTAGGGTCATGATCCCTGAAGATACTTAGAAGACATGTAGATGTGGTGCTCAGTGACATGGTTTTGTGGCAGACTTGGCAGTGTTAACATTGGGACTCAATGATCTTAAAGGTCTTTTCCAACCTAAACAGTTCTAAGATTCTATGAATCATTCTCTGATCACATTTACCTTAAGGTACTTTGGAATATACTGAACTTGTGCAATGATAGAATTTGTGTATTTGAACCAGTTTTTTACAGGCTACTGGAAAGAGAACATTTGATAATAGTTGAGGCATTATATTCTCTGCTTCCCAATAATTTAATAGGTCCCATAGAAATAAGGAGCTACAAAAAATTATTCGCATCTTGGACAACATATCAGTTGAAGCACTGCATATTTATATTGCAGGCTACAAGGCTGATCAAAAATAGCTGAGTTAGCTTTAACTTTTTTAGATAAAAGTAGAGTTCTGAACAGTGCAACATGTAGCTTGCATGATCTAAAGCACAGCAATCTGCAGCAGAAGGGCTTATCCTTCTAAGTGAGATATTTTGAATATCTTCATACTTCACAGTGGGCCCAGTTTGAGCATCTGACAAAGTTTTTCTGAGATCATATATTATTCAGATGAGACTGCTACTAATTTCAGTTGATTTCATTGACAGTAACTAGAAAGTAGGTAAATTATAACACTGGTGGCAAGAGTTGCTAAATAGACAAAGCACACAAGAAGACAGTTTAATACAGTGATGGACAGAGAGAGAAAGAAATTTAATAAGAAAAAAGATGCAGAAGAGTCTGTAATAAGCAAACAGTCCCTCTGAACCTAAAATTGAAAGCCATGATCCTAAGTCTTTTCTCTTGGCTCCCACCAAGTAATTGTGGGGTCCACTGCAGGAGTAGTGAATGACACCTTTAGAAAGATGAAAAGCTATGGTAGCTCTCAGGTCTACAGTTTCTTAGATCACTTTAGGCCTTTTTATGCTCTATAACAATCAAAATCAATGTAAACTGGACTTTCAGTAGTTGGTGGGATTTTTATTATCAACATCCTTTAAATGTAATTTACATAGTTACAATTACTTTACAATAGTTACAGTCTGTTAAGATATTAAAAAAATACTGTATCAACTTTACTTGATTTTTTGTTACTGCATTATGAAAGCAAATCTTAATTACATATTTGCACATTTGCCTTGGTATTCCTGTCTAATTTGATAAAAAGAATGTAGAGTGAATCAGAAGTATAATGTAAAACTAGCTTTTGTCTCTTAAGGCCTCTGCCTCTTTTATTGTTGAAGCTGAAGGGTCTTTAGTGAACAAGGCAGATAATTACAGTAAGAGTAAAAAGAAAGCTAATGGTAAACAAACGTGTTTTTAAGTGGCAAACTTGCTTTTGCTGTTGCATCAAAGCTCCTAGCTAGCATAATGCATCAGACTAATAGTTCATTCAGTTTAGCTGGATGGTGTAACCGGACATGATTTCATATTCCTCCTGTTCAGGATATGAATTTCTGAGCGCTCTTAGATGAGGCAGAAGCTAACTGACGCTGTACTTTGAGAAAATAATGTGGTATCCAGGTAAAGAACAGCATCATGTTGGGAACACTTGAACATTTTGAACACTGTAACCTTTCTTTGCCTTACTTCCATGCCTGTACCATGCAATGTTAGTATTACTGCTCCCAAGACTCACACTGAGAAAAGAAGACACGTTGGCAGAGTTTGTAAAATGCGTAGCTGTCCCTTCAAAGTTCGTGATGAAAGCTTGAGGGATACTGTTAAGAGCTTTTCAGAAATCCAGCTAGACTACATGAACTGGATCACCTTTGTCTTTCACAACGCTTACCTCTGTCACTGGTAGTTCAGATTTGTCATAGACTCTTCCACAGCTGGGATCATTGAATCACAGAACATGTCAGAGGGGAATTCTGACAGGCATTTGGACAAAGCCCTTTATTCATGTTCAACTTGTGGTCTACCTGGATCCTTGTCTGCAAAGCTGATTTCTGGTCAGCTGAATCCCTGTATTGTTACATGGGCTTATTGTGTCCCAAGTGCAAGACTTTTCATTTGTCTTGGTAGAATTTCATAGTTTGTCAGCCCATTCCTCCTGCTTATAGAGATCCCTCTAAAGGGCAGACGTGCAGGAGTATGCTTCCTGATTTTGTAATTTAATGCCAACTGCAAGATTTCTGAGGTTGCGTTTTGTCCTGTCGTCCAAGTCACCAGTGAAGATGTTAAACAGTATCAGCCCAATATTGAAACTACTTGCAGTGAGCTGACACTTAGTCTGTGAAATGCTAGCCACTGCTCTTTGAGCCTGAAGGTGCAGTAAGTTACCTATAGTCCACTCATGCTGTCCACGCCTCCCTAGCTGCGGCCCAGCAGTGCTGTGAGAGACTGCATCAGAGCCTTGCTAATGGCATTCACTGCTGTGCCATTAACCATATGGCTCATTATTTCATGGTAGAAGCCAGTTCAGACTTAAATTTCATGCATATACTCTGTTAAATGTTCCCCCCTACACAGCTGAGTAAACGCAGCTTTCTCACGTCACTAAGAAGTCCTCCGATGTTAATGTTGCCTGTGTGTCTTTGCAGCCTGCAATTTTGTTGACATTGTATTTTTAAAAATGTTATCTAAAATTATTATTCACTCATTACCAATCTCTGTATTTGAATTTGCCATCATCACAGGGTGCATAATTTGAACTTACTTATTTAAAGTTAAAAAAATTACCATGTAGATCAGTTTTATCATGTAACACCACTCATGAATACTCATGTGTGCCACTGTTTCCATGGAAAACACTATTTTCAACTTAATGGCATTCCATTTTTATCACTCTGAATTTCTGGTACTGGGTGAACCTTGTGTTGGTGATGTGCTACATGTTTACATTTGATTTTATAATGAATCATGGTTAACTTTATTGCTCATTAGGTTTCTTGTGAGGATGTAGAAAATGTAGCATATACTCCTCCTGTAGGTTTAGTGGTACTTATAAGCCTTTTAAGCATTCTTCAAATTGAAAAGTCTTTGTTTTAAAATAGTTAGTCATCATGGCTATTTAATTGTATCTAAAAGTTTTTTTAATGTTTTTTTTTAAAAATACTATTCAGTGGTTAAGTCTATCAATATACTTGATCATTAAAGTGTCAGTGTGAGAAGGTATCTTAGAGTTGTATTAAACCTGAAGGTGGGGATATCTGTTTTGTTCTTGGCTTTATTTAACATAACTTTTTCAATATCTGGTAGCATTACCTGATTTTGGTAAATCAGAAACCTTGACCCAGTTACCATGGAATATTCTTCTCATTGAAAGGAGTTTAACCTTTTAACCCTTTTATTGTTTAGCTAAAACTAAACTACTACAAGAAATTCAGTTATGTCCTATTCATACGGAATATAAGAAGAAAGTTATCACTAAGAACTTTGTGAAAATTAAGAAGATCTGTTATCAGTTTTGGTTAGCTTGTTTTGTTTTTGTTTGTTGTGGGTTTTTTGTTTGCTTTCTTGGGGTTGTTTTTTTTTTTTTTTTATTGCTTTAACATCATACTACTATACAGACATGATGATAAGGCTTTATTTTCTTTCTTCCTGTCTTGCCCTGACCCTAAACCATGACAGTTCCTCATGGGAAGTGACCTCTTCCATTCCAAGTTAAGGAATTCATCAAGTTGAGAAAGTGGTATTGTTGAGTTGTTCAGCTAATGGGCCAGCTAGTACAAGTCTATGCTCTTATTCCTGCCAGATAATTTACTGTTTTGACCCATTATTTTAGTGTCACCATCATCAGATACCTCTGGCTCAGGCGGTACTGTATTGGTAGGTGCCAAGACAGAATTCAGGGGAATTATCACTTTATGTTTGCCGAGTATTTTCTTCCCTGCACATTTTCCATTGGCCATTATCAGTTACCAGATATTTCTGTTCAGACCGTGTGGATTTTTTGATATACGTTTAGGGTGTTTTTACTGTACAGCTGTGTTACTGTGATAGGTCACAGACTTTCTGTAGAGCTGTGGATTATGCTTGATGTTGTAAACTCAGACTACATCTTGAGTTTAGACTACAAAGGTTAATTTTTGTGGTATGAGTCCCATTGTGTCTGTGTCCCCACCTAGAGAGTGTCCCCCATTCTGCCCTGCCACCTTCCCTCATATCATTTGTCTTCAGCCATACTTAGTGAAAAGTTTTGCCAAGGAGAAAGACTTGTTCAGATTGGACATTCATCAACTGTCATTCAGTAGTATCATAGAATCACAGAATACCAGGTTAGAAGGGACCTTGAGGATCATCTGTTCCAATCTTTCTTGGGAAAAGCATGGTCTAGGTAAAATGTCCCTGCATACTGTCCATCAGAATCTAAAAAGTATCCAATGTTGGGGACTCCACCACTTTCCTGCAGCTGATTATCCTTCTGAAAAATTTTACTCTTGTGCTCAATCAGAGTCTCTCCAGGAGCAACTTGTATCCATTACCCCTTTTCTTTTCCATGTGACTGCTTGTAAAAAAGGGAGTCTTTGTAGCCACCCTTTAAATATTGGAGCATGGTGATGAGGTCTCGCCCGGGCCTTCTTTTCTCAAGGCTGAACAAACCCAGTTCTCTGAGCCTTTCCTCATACAGCCCCAGTCCTTTGATCATCTTTGTGGACCTTCTCCAGCCCATCCATATCTTTTGTGTATAGTAGAGACCAAAACTGAACGCAATATCCTAGGTGTGGCTTGACAAGTGCTGAGTAGAGTGGTTTGTCAAGAACAATTTGCCTTTGGTGAATCTGTCATGGCTTTTCCCACTCACATGCTTCATTTGACTTGTGATAACCACAGGAGGACTCATTCCACAACTTTCTGTCCTGTGTTCAGCTAGGATAGGGTTAATTTTCCTAAGAAGCTGGGAGAGGCCACAGCCAGGACAGCCACCTGAGCCAGCCAGTGGGAAGTTGGATACCATACTAACTGTCATGCCTGCTAGATATGGGGAGGATTAGCTCCAGGGGAAGCGCACATGTTTTGGTAGGGTAGGATGGTTTCGGTCAGTGCTGTGGTTTATATCACTCGTTTTATGTATTATTTCATTAGTATTATTGCTTCTACTGTTGTTTCTTCTCTCCTTGTATTCTTCTGTTAGATCCTCCTTATCTCAACCCATCGAGTTTTGCCTTTTTCTCCTGACTCTCCTACCCTTCCCACAGGTGGGGGGAAGTGGGGAGACAGTGAGTAAGTAACTGAGTGGTGCTCAGATGCCAGCTAGGTCCAAACCACGAAACTTTCCCAGGGATTGAAGTAAGACTGATGAGCTTATAATTTTCTGGATCTTCCTTTAAGCCCTTCTTGTAGATGTGGGTGACACTAGCCTTCTTCCAGGCAATGGCATCACCTGGTTCTTGATAAAGTCTGGGCCTATTGATTTATAGGGGTTGAGGTCCTGCAATAGTTTGCATGCCATCTCTTCACTGACTGTGGGTCTATATTTACGTCATCCTGGATTTCTGTTCCCAAGGCCTGGGGCCCAACAATCATGGTGAAGAAGGTGTTGAGAACCNTTTAACATCATACTACTATACAGACATGATGATAAGGCTTTATTTTCTTTCTTCCTGTCTTGCCCTGACCCTAAACCATGACAGTTCCTCATGGGAAGTGACCTCTTCCATTCCAAGTTAAGGAATTCATCAAGTTGAGAAAGTGGTATTGTTGAGTTGTTCAGCTAATGGGCCAGCTAGTACAAGTCTATGCTCTTATTCCTGCCAGATAATTTACTGTTTTGACCCATTATTTTAGTGTCACCATCATCAGATACCTCTGGCTCAGGCGGTACTGTATTGGTAGGTGCCAAGACAGAATTCAGGGGAATTATCACTTTATGTTTGCCGAGTATTTTCTTCCCTGCACATTTTCCATTGGCCATTATCAGTTACCAGATATTTCTGTTCAGACCGTGTGGATTTTTTGATATACGTTTAGGGTGTTTTTACTGTACAGCTGTGTTACTGTGATAGGTCACAGACTTTCTGTAGAGCTGTGGATTATGCTTGATGTTGTAAACTCAGACTACATCTTGAGTTTAGACTACAAAGGTTAATTTTTGTGGTATGAGTCCCATTGTGTCTGTGTCCCCACCTAGAGAGTGTCCCCCATTCTGCCCTGCCACCTTCCCTCATATCATTTGTCTTCAGCCATACTTAGTGAAAAGTTTTGCCAAGGAGAAAGACTTGTTCAGATTGGACATTCATCAACTGTCATTCAGTAGTATCATAGAATCACAGAATACCAGGTTAGAAGGGACCTTGAGGATCATCTGTTCCAATCTTTCTTGGGAAAAGCATGGTCTAGGTAAAATGTCCCTGCATACTGTCCATCAGAATCTAAAAAGTATCCAATGTTGGGGACTCCACCACTTTCCTGCAGCTGATTATCCTTCTGAAAAATTTTACTCTTGTGCTCAATCAGAGTCTCTCCAGGAGCAACTTGTATCCATTACCCCTTTTCTTTTCCATGTGACTGCTTGTAAAAAAGGGAGTCTTTGTAGCCACCCTTTAAATATTGGAGCATGGTGATGAGGTCTCGCCCGGGCCTTCTTTTCTCAAGGCTGAACAAACCCAGTTCTCTGAGCCTTTCCTCATACAGCCCCAGTCCTTTGATCATCTTTGTGGACCTTCTCCAGCCCATCCATATCTTTTGTGTATAGTAGAGACCAAAACTGAACGCAATATCCTAGGTGTGGCTTGACAAGTGCTGAGTAGAGTGGTTTGTCAAGAACAATTTGCCTTTGGTGAATCTGTCATGGCTTTTCCCACTCACATGCTTCATTTGACTTGTGATAACCACAGGAGGACTCATTCCACAACTTTCTGTCCTGTGTTCAGCTAGGATAGGGTTAATTTTCCTAAGAAGCTGGGAGAGGCCACAGCCAGGACAGCCACCTGAGCCAGCCAGTGGGAAGTTGGATACCATACTAACTGTCATGCCTGCTAGATATGGGGAGGATTAGCTCCAGGGGAAGCGCACATGTTTTGGTAGGGTAGGATGGTTTCGGTCAGTGCTGTGGTTTATATCACTCGTTTTATGTATTATTTCATTAGTATTATTGCTTCTACTGTTGTTTCTTCTCTCCTTGTATTCTTCTGTTAGATCCTCCTTATCTCAACCCATCGAGTTTTGCCTTTTTCTCCTGACTCTCCTACCCTTCCCACAGGTGGGGGGAAGTGGGGAGACAGTGAGTAAGTAACTGAGTGGTGCTCAGATGCCAGCTAGGTCCAAACCACGAAACTTTCCCAGGGATTGAAGTAAGACTGATGAGCTTATAATTTTCTGGATCTTCCTTTAAGCCCTTCTTGTAGATGTGGGTGACACTAGCCTTCTTCCAGGCAATGGCATCACCTGGTTCTTGATAAAGTCTGGGCCTATTGATTTATAGGGGTTGAGGTCCTGCAATAGTTTGCATGCCATCTCTTCACTGACTGTGGGTCTATATTTACGTCATCCTGGATTTCTGTTCCCAAGGCCTGGGGCCCAACAATCATGGTGAAGAAGGTGTTGAGAACCTCTGCCTCTTCAGTGGTTTTGGTGACCTCTCCTGGAGATATTTGTCCTTCTTTTTCTGCTTGTTGTTTATATCCATAAAGAACACTTTCTTGTAGTTTTTGACATCTCTGGCCGATTTCAATTCAAGCTGAGCTTTTGCTTTTCTAACTGCACCTCTGCGTGTCCTGGCAATGCCCCTATAGTTCTCGATGGGTATTCATACACATTTCCATCTCTTGATATGCTTCTCTTTTGGTTTCGAGCAGACTCAGAAGCTCACAGTTAAGCCAGAGATGTCTCTTGCTCTGCCTACTTCCCTTACCTTTAAAGCAGTGAACCATTTTTACGCTTCCAAAAGAGCATTGTAGAAAAACTCCCAGCACTCACTAACTCCATCATCCTTCATAGAAGCTTCCCATGGAAGCCCTCCCAACCAGTCTCTGAGTGAGCTGAGGTTTGCTCTTCTAAAATCTAAAACGGTTGTCTTAGTACTACCTTCAGTGTTCTTCTCAGCATCCTAAACTCCACAATATTATTATTGCTGTGGCCAAGGATATCACTAACTGAGATATTACAAAGCAGGTTTTCTTGGTGTGTGAGTAGCAAGTTTAGCAGTGCCTCATTACTGGTTGGCACATGTAACATTTGTGTGAGGAAGCAGTCCTCTATGCATTGAAAGAACTTGACAGATGACATGTGAGCTGCTATATTGTACTTCCAACAAGTGTCTGGGCAGTTAACGTCACTCATGAGAGTCAGGTTCTGTTGACCCAAAGCTTGCTTAAGTAATGCAAATATTGATTTGTTGGCCTTATTCTTGGTTTGGAGGTCAGTAGCAGATGCCTACTGTAAGATCCCAGTTGGAGATGATCCTTCTGATCTTGACCCAGAGACATTTGATAGAGCTTCCATAATTGCCATAGTTGACTTCTGTACATTCAAGGTTCTCATATATTGAAAGCTGATCAGGAAAGCTGCCTCTTGCTGTATCTGGAGCCTGGTGAGATGGCCCAGCTTCATAAACCCAAATCCTGAAGGATTCTCAAGAAAAGAGTTATCTGGAATAGGGGAAAGTGAGGCTAAGTTTACTTCTCTAAAAAGTAGCTTGATCTGGCCCCATCATACTACTTCCTCCCTCTTCTCTGCAATTGTTGCTGCTCATTATAGGTTCTCATGCAGCAGAGGAAGATTCAGTGTTCTTTTCAGCAGAACAATCACTTCATGCTACTTATTTCTGGATACATTATTCCAAAACTGAGAAGTAAGCTACCAAATTTATAATGAACCCAAAACTCAAATGAGTAAATGCAGTGCTGTTGAAAATTATGTTTTCAAGCAACCAAAACCACACTGAAGGAGCACAAGTGAAAGAAACAATAAAGACTTTTAACTGAATGTTTTCTGCCCTACTAATTAAATATAACCAGTGGTATCTGTGCAATCACAAATATGCCGATGATGCAAGATTCATGGCATCCCCAGTTTAGGACTCCCGGTATCTTTCTCTTTTTTTTATAAATCTAATGAAGTAAGAATATATTTATGTGAACTGTAGAAAGCAAACATACCTTTCTTTACCTTTCTTCCATAGGTTCACTCACTGAATGTAATCAGCATTCTTCTGTTAGTATCTTTATGCTTTCTAAAACTCAAGCACAGGCAGTATTTATTCACTGACAATGTCAGTAGTGTTGTGGAAAGTCACCTTATTCTCCATATTCTAAACAAAACCACTTACTCTCTGCTGTATTTACAAAAAGTACAAGTGTAGTGTTAAATGTTTCACACTAAATGAGAAAATTAGTTGCAGGTCCATGACATTTTTTTTGAAATTCTAATATATTTCATTTGAGATACATATGCTAATATAGCTCAATGATCTGCTAGATTCTCATTTCTGCTTTATTTTTACACAGACTACTTTTATTGTATGCTCCCCTCCTATCTTAAAATAAAAGACATTTTTCATGAGTTTTTAAAAAGTAACTGTTGCTGCAAGAACAGCTCTCTTTAGGAAGATGTCACCAGAAGTTGTTGCAATGCTGTGGATGCACAGTGTCCATACAAATGATTGGACAGGTAAGATGTCTTAGTTATGGGTGTCATACCAGCACATATGAAGACAAGTTTGATTGGAACAGGTCATTTGGCATATTTTCTTAAAGACAGTGATGTGGCATTCTAGGTAAGAGGGCTTATAATATTTTCTAGGCTCCTGTGGATTCTATTGCTTTGGGAAATATTTTTAGTGTACAACTGTTTTAATTATATCTTACTTCTCTTAGAGTATAGCCTTTAAAATGAAGTCTAATAATGGCAGGATGTTACTAGGAAATTAATGTTTCATTTACTCTGAGATTCTCTTCTAAACATACTTTAACTTTTGCTAAAGCTTTATTGGCTAGAAATACAGTTGTATAACTTTAAATATAAAAGTTACAAGTTTATATATACACATAAACCTAAGATACCATATGACTACTTTCAGATCAGCAGTTCCAGAAACGTGCATCAAATCAAATTTTAACCCATCACAATAACTTCAGAATTTCCCTTAGGGTTCATTGAATGATGCATAAAATCAGAACATACTGAGAGGATACATTAAGGTTGGGCAGGCAGTTTCAGTGTGGTGAAATGATAGTAGAAACAGGAGGGAGAGAGATTTATTGTTTACCAGTTCATTTACTGCCTCTTCAAGAGATGTAAATTCATAAAAGCTGAAATTCCATTCTTCATAAGGAGAAAGAACTAGTCTGTCAGTCAGGATATGTAAAGTTTGGATTGTTTTGCTTATCCATAATAAGCAGACTAAGCATAGATGAAAAAATAGTCTATGAAAAACAGGCTGTCGATGTTATGGGAGTAGATTAGTGATTCCTCTGCAGCATAAGACTTTGAAGCCATATAGATTGTGAGCTGACTTTCTTGGCCTGTGTTTCCCTCTAGGTTAAAAAAGTTCTCATAAGAATTGAATGGCCTTTGCAGCTTCAAAGAGTTCTCATAACATGCCCATCTGTAGGGTGAACCCTTTATCTTCTCTATTATAAATACCATAAGCTGTAGTGATACTTTTCAGAACCCGCTCAATTTTACCTAGTATTCCTATAGTACTGATACAAGAATATTAGGCAAAACCTAATACATATAGATATTTATTTATATTTTCCAAAGTGTCTCTAGCCAGATTCGAATGGTGTGTCTTTTCGAGTTTCTTATTTCATGTTATTTCCTGTCCATAAAGCAGTTCTCCAACTGTCTGATCTGGTTCAAGAGTTCGTACAAAGTAACCATGAGAGGGTGGTCACCTGAGAAATCCAATTAATATATTTGGGTTGTCAGTCAATGCTGCTAGTGCACTTCTGGCAATCCTCGGTCTTGTGTGTTGTATTGAATGAGGTGCAGCCCACAGCTCCATAGAAACATTCTGTGTTTCTGTATATGATGAAAAGGCAGTCTTAAAGAATCAATGACTCCTCATATTTCCAAGAACAGTGCTTCCAAACTATTTTTTAATGATCCTAGTGCCTTGCAGAGCAAGTGGAAGTGTATGTTTTATTGATTTTTATAAAGACTTAAATGAATCATTATAGTCCATGTAATTTATAACTTGAGTGCTGTTGAGTGCTTTAGGCTTTGCAGATTCATGAGAAACATAAGGTCTTGAGGAGGAGTTCGCTTCAGTGGACATAACTAGTGAAATTCGCTTAATTAAAGTAGGAGTGAAATTTAAATGACGTATAATGAGCTTTGGTTTTATCAGTTTCTGAATTAGAAATTAGCAAAGACTGATCATTGCTGATTTTTATAAAGATTGTCATCATTCACATTTTGTTAAAAAATAGTAAAAAAAATCATTTGTACTATGTAAGCAATGCAGAGAAGATTCTTTGCCATTCAGAGACAATCCTATTAAAAGCAATTAAAAGTATCAGAAGGGTCAATTCACCTACTGAGTAAAATGATTTTTCAGGAAGTAGTACATACTGTTTATTAATTCAACTGCATTACAGTTAAATTATTTTTTTTTATTGAAACTGTTAAAATACCTTGAATTATATTTCATTTATTTAAAACCAGAGTACGTAAACACATTAAAGAAAACTTAGAAATCACATTTGCTACATGAATTCCATGTAAAATAAAGAAGCATGCTCTGAGACTACAGAAATGCTGTTCTGGTCCCAGGTCCATCTAGTCCAATACTTTCAACCATGGGGTTAAGTTAATGTCTAAAGACGTGTAAGAATAGTTTCATTATACTTTGTTCATACTCTCCCAAGTGTTTGTGCAATCTCTTCCTGCACATGTAAGCTTCTGAAATCCAGAATACTCTTCAGCAAAGAGTTTTTACAGATCTGTCACTCTGAGCTTGAAAGCTACTGTCCATTTTGAACCTGACTTACCACTTGCTTAGTTTAATGGCTTTCCAGTCTTGGAAAACATAATAAGCCATCAATGCCTTTTCCAGCTTCTCCTTGACAGCCATGATTTTGTTGACTTCTGTAGACTTCTGTCAAAGCCCTCTACATTGTCTGTTTTGTAATAGAAAAATCCAAGCTAATTTAAACATATTTTTCTTATTTAAACTGTTCTATACCCACATCATGCTTGGTTTTCCTCTGAGTTTTTATCTGCTTTGCAGAGGACCCAGAGCTGCATGTGGAATTCATGTGGACAAACCATGCAGCAAAATTATGGGGGTTTTGCTTGCTTTTAGTTCCTTTCCTAAGAATTCATAACCTTTTATTTGATTTTTTTTTTCTCTGCTAAAGAGGACAGAGTTGATAAAACCACTTACCGTCATTCCACTGGCTGTTATTGCCACATCAACTTACAGCCCATTGATTTAGATTCAAAGGATTGCTTTTGCTCTTATATAATACTTCCTCCTGTCCTCCCCCATTGAGTTTGTCTACCATTGTTAGGGTTCTCAGTCTCATAAAGTTCACAGTTGACATTCTTTCACACATTCTTTCATACTGCTTCACAGAACCCCATTAAAAATACAGACTTTGTTATAATGGTAAACACTTTATACGTGCATAGATCTAAAAACATTTTTAAGATATCTATAAGAAGGGCAGGAAGGATGATCCGGGGAACTACAGGCCTGTCAGCCTGACCTCGGTCCCGGGAAAGGTTATGGAACAGCTCATCTTGGGGGTGATCACACAGCAAGTGCAGGACAATGGGGGGATCAGGCCCAGCCAGCATGGATTCATGAAGGGCAGGTCCTGTTTAATCAACCTGATCTCCTTCTATGATCAGGTGACCCGCCTAGTGGATAAGGGAAAAGCGGTGGATGTTGTCTATCTGGACTTCAGTAAGGCATTTGACACCATTTCCCACAGTATTCTGCTGGAGAAGCTGGCAGCTCATGGCATAGACAGGAGGACTTTTTGCTGGGTTAGAAACTGGCTGGATGGCCGAGCCCAGAGGGTGGTGGTGAACACAGTGAAATCCAGTTGGCGACCGGTCACAAGCGGTGTCCCTCAGGGCTCAGTTTTGGGACC
>VZZY01006122.1:0-24013 GCA_013400335.1 Eurystomus gularis | reverse complement strand
CTACAGGCTTGGGGAAGAGTGGCTGGAAGGCTGCCTGGCGGAAAAGGATCTGGGGGGATTGGTCGACAGCCGGCTGAACATGAGCCAGCAGTGTGCCCAGGTGGCCAAGAAGGCCAACGGCATCCTGGCCTGTATCAGAAACGGTGTGACAAGCAGGAGTAAGGAGGTGATTGTGCCCCTGTACTCAGCACTCGTGAGACCCCACCTTGAGTACTGTGTCCAGTTTTGGTCACCACAGTACAAGAAGGACATTGAGGTGCTGGAGCAGGTACAGAGAAGGGCACCAAAGCTGGTGAAAGGGCTGGAAAGCATGCCCTATGAGGAGCAGCTGAGGGAACTGGGCTTGTTTAGTCTAAAGAGGAGACTGAGAGGACACCACATTGCCCTCTACAACTACCTAAAAGGAGGTTGTAGTGAGGCTGGTGTTGGTCTCTTCTCTCAAATTAGTAATGATAGGACGAGGTGAAATGGCCTCAAGTTGCATCAGGGGAGGTTTAGATTAGATATTAGGAAGAAGTTCTTCACTGAGAGGGTAGTTAGGCACTGGAATCAACTGCCCAGGGAGGTGGTGGAGTCACCATCCCTGGAGGTGTTTAAAGAACAAATAGATGCAGTGCGCTTGAGGATCTGGTGTAGTGATTAGAGAGATGCTAGGAGAAAGGTTTGACTTGATGACCCTGGAGGTCCTTTCCAACCATAACGATTCTGTGATTCTGTGATATAATTGTCTGTATTTTATTTAGTCCTTTTTCTTGCTTCTGCTGATTTTTTTTTTTTAAGACGTTTGCTTATGTGGTCTTTTTTGGTCCTAAAAAAAATGAGAAGATGAAAGCTGTTTCAATAATAAAATAATTTGATGCTATAAAACAAAAAAATAAAGAATACTGCATTCCATATTTTTCAGAGGAAATTGAAACCATAGGTTTTTTTCTTGACATTTGTTTTTCAGAGAAGCTTGAAGTTCTTCCATAAAATAAATGTTTCCTACCATGACCTATCAATCACTTTGCATTAGATCTAATTGACTAGTATTATCACAGAATCACAGGATAGTAGAGGTTGGAAGGGACCTCTGGAGATGCTGTAGTTCAGTCCTCCTCCCAAAGCAGGTTCACCTAGGGCCGGTTACACAATAACGTGTCCAGGTGGGTTTTGAAAGTCTCCAGAGAAAGAAACTCCACAACCTCTCTGGGCAGCCTGTTCCAGTGTTCCATCACCCTCACTGTAAAGAACTTTTTCCTTATGTTGAGCTGAAACTTCCTGTGTTCAGTTTGTGCCTGTTGCCCCTTGTCTATCACTGTTCACTACTAAAAAGAGACTGGCCCCGTCTTCCTGGCACCCACCCTTCAGATATTTATGAACACTGACCACATCCTCTCTCTGCCTTCTCTTCTCTAGGCTAAACAGCCCAAGGGCTCTCAGCCTTTCCTCGTAAGGGAGGTGTTCCGGTCCCTTCATAATCTTTGTAGCCCTCCATTGGACTCTCTCCAATATTTTCCTATCCCTCTTGAACTGGAGAGCCCAGAACTGGACACAATACTTCAGATGTGGCAGAATGGAGGGGGCGGAGAACCTCCCTTGCCCTGCTAGTCACACTCTTCTTAATGCACCCCAAGGATGGCATTAGCCTTCTTGTCCACAAGGGCACATTGCTGCCTCATGGTGGACTTGTCCACCAGGACACCAAGATCCTTCTCCGCAGACCTACTTTCCAGCAGGTCAAACCCCCCTGTACTGGTGCATGGGGTTGTTCCTCCCCAGGTGCAGGACCTTACACTTGCCCTTTTTGAACTTCATGAGGTTCCTCTCCCCCAGAGTCTGCAGTCTGGCCACTCACTGAATGGCAGCACAGCCTTCTGGTGTGTCGGCCACTCCTCCCAGTTTCATATCATCATAAATAAATGCAGACAGGATTGTGTTTTCTTTTATAGTTTCTGTTAATTTTCTTTATGGAATCGGTTTGTACAGGACTTCCTAAAAATATGAGCTAATACAATATTATAATTGTTAACAAATTGATTTCCAAGTCTTTTGTCAGCAAAGATGAAAGATGAATAAATGTTAATTATAATGCTAAGTCTGTTAAGAGCTTTTGAGTTTGAGTAATGACCATATTGCCTTAATATAAAAGTAGAATCCTGTGCTGTGCTGGCCATAAGGCTGGAAATAAAGACCTCCTGAATTTTAATCCAAGCTCTGCAGCTAGAATATTAAGGAGTCATGAAAAAGTTATTTAAGCTTTTTTTTCTTGTATGTGTTGTTAAATGGATTATGAGAACACCAAAACTCCTTTGCTGACATAAGACCTTGGAGAACAGCCACTCATGAACCATGTTCTGTTACTTCTCACACTGAAACATTCTGCTAAATATGCGAATAATATGTTTACAACAAATTCAAAGCAGAAGGTACAGCAGAAAATGACAAAATTGGTCATGCTGATGGTGATATGTGCTGATTTTAAAATTGCTGTAAAAGGAGAGCAAAATGACACTGATGAAAAAGCTTTCATTATGTCATTTTGAGGAAAGTGGGATCAATGCCAGAACAGGAAAAGGCACATTGCGTACCTGCCTCAGCTCTTTCAAGCTGCCAAGTAATGCTATCCATTAAGCACAGAACTTACTGTAGTCCATGGACAAAAGGCTTCTTTGCTTGCTTTTAAAAGATGATCGCTTTTAAATTAGGTTTGAGATAAGCAAACAAAATAAATACAGGCTTGTTGTGGTCTTAGTTTTATATAGTGTTTACCAGTTAACGTTCATTAGTTTAGATTCAGAAGAGCTTTTTGTGGCTGCTATGAATAAATGCACGCAACTTTATGTAAGTAGATGAGAAGGTTCAAATTGTACATTTGTTAATGGAATTAAATTAATCAGAACAGTCCAGAGTTGCATGAGATCTTCCCCCTTTAATAGATATCAATTATAAAGTGATATACAAAGCCCCAATATAACATTTTCTCATACCTTTTAGCTTTCCCCCTTTAATAGATATCAATTATAAAGTGATATACAAAGCCCCAATATAACATTTTCTCATACCTGTTAGCTTTCAAAAACTTTTATTCTAAGTGATATTTTGTCTTTTTTTTTACTGATCTTAAGATACAGTAAGGAACTACTTAATCTTAAGAAATTTTGTGTGCTTCGGTATTTCTCCTCCTAGTAGTCTGATTTGGTATTTTAAGATCACAAATGAGTTTTCTGATTGTGTGGCATCATAGGACTTGGAAAATTGGAATAGCCTAACTCTTACTACCTATTCTTTAACTTCTGTGGAAAACTCAAATAAATTCAAGTGTAACAACTCTTTTTATAAATGTGCTTAATTTAAAGCATCAGAATGTCCAGGTAATGTGCATCTGCACATTGTACTTAGGATTAAGAAAACAAAAAGGCTGATCAAAGCACGGTGCACTTTTTTTCCCCTAGCACTATCCCACCCCTCCTGCTATGCTTTGAACATACAGTGGTATCATTTTATCTGATGACTTATAAGAATATTGATCTAGTTTAGCTTGTATGAAGAATGACAACCCAAGATGTATGACTCTTGAAAAAATAATGCTTCAAGTAATGTTCCATTACTGATTTATCTGTGTTGCTGTTGGGATATTTTTGCAGAATATTAGCTTTGAAAACTCCTTTTCATTACCTTTGCAGTTTAATTAGTAAATATTGGGCAAATTAAGAAAATTTTAGCACTTACACTCTATTCTAACTGATCATCATTTGCAGTATTGTATTGTCTTCCTCAAAAATATTTATGATTAGGTGCTTTCACTTGTGTTGGTCAATAAATTCTAAAAATTTTCGTAAGGTGAGCTGCATGTGGAGCTGAAAGCTTTGTAAGTGAATACACTCACTGTGTGCATTTTAGGTTGTAAGCTATTTAGGGAAGGCTATTTGAATGCATTGTATATATCTTCCAAAAATTTCTGGAACATGTGACAGAGGTGGACAAGCACTTTAAGCTGGAAAACAAAAGTAACAATGATGTATGTAGTAGTGATGTGCATCAGTGATGCCACATACTGTAAAACAAAACATACCCTCCTGAAACAGAAGACAACTGGTAACTGTGGAATTTCTTTGCTGATTCAGTAGGAGTGATGTTATTTTGCATTGGTTTCAGTTAGTTCTGAAGATATTTGAGAAAGATGCCAGAAAGATATTTATATCAGGAAATACATAGAACATTATAATAGAAAAACTGATCTTAGTTTGATCTAATTATAAACAAAAACAGGTTTAGAACATAGATTCTAGATAGGTAAAGAGAAGCAATGAGAAAATAAGTGCTTTTATCATTTTCAGTAAAGCACTTGATATGATGCCACATTGGAATCTGTTCACTCAACTGAAAAAGTGGGAGTTAGTACAGAAATCATAACATGAATAAAGAGCTGGCTGAAAGGGAGGTGATATGGGTTCAATGAAATGGGAAAATACCACTTTGAGAAGGAGTTATTAGTGAAGTTCTCCAGTGACCACCTGGGAAGTAAAATTATTTAATACTTTCACTAATACCCTGACAAAAAAAGAGAAAAGAAAGTGTTTCAAAGACCAAGATTTGGGTCATCATCAACACAGAGAAATGCTGGATTACTATAGTAGAGGAATTGGACAACCTTGAAGGCTGGCACAGTCAAAGTGAGATGAAAAGTAATGTTACAAAGTGCAAGATCTTATACTTGGTTAATAGTAAGAAATAATACTTCAAGCTGAGAACCAGTCTCCTGGAAAGAGCAGAGTAGAAGAAAGTTGTGTGGACCTGTCAATCATAGGGTAACTGTGAGGAACCAGATGAGATCAATGTGAAAATGGCAATTACATTCTACTGATGTGTTGACTGAAGTCTTTCAGAAGAAGATACGGATTAGTTGACACAATGCACTTTTTTTCATTCAAGATACTGTGTACAGTTTTATTTCATGTGTTTTCAAGGACGATAAATTCGATAACTTCCGTAACAAAAAAGTTGATGGGAGGTACCATAACTTGACTCAATACCATTAAGCGGAATGAAGGGCGGGGGAGTCTGCAGAATAGCTGTAGCAGTCAGGAGATGTGCTAAATCCTTTCAGTTGTCTAACACATTCCTGAACCAATGCAGGAGTGTCTTACATTTAAACCATTAGATTTTTCTTTTAGTCTTGGGTATCTCTGAGCCCCTTCAGTAAGAGTTTTTTTTCCTGATCAGTGTTAATGTTTTAAAATGTCTTTCCAGTAGTTAACACATACTCTGGTTTCACCACTTTTGTCCTCTTTTATAATTACCTCTTTTTATGTTACTTCCAACCAGATATTTTTACACGGCTGTAACCTGTTCTGTTGTTGATATCTCCTAACGAAACCTTTAGCTTTTATTTAAAAGCATTGGGGTTTGGGGGTGTTTTTTGTTGGTGGTTTGGGGTTTTTTTTTTTGGTCCTCTTCCTTTCTCCCCTTTATATAAAAGAATTTATCCAATGACCTTTTGTAGTTAAGAACCAGGGATGCATGTCAGACTGATGCTGCATCTGGAGGAGTTACAAACTCGTTAATACAGTGTACCAGAAATACCCAGATTTAGGTTTTTGCTTGATGTTGATATTAGTAAACTGAGTTCATTTCACTACCAATTTTTCTAAACCTTTCTTCTGCTTTTTCATTTAAAATTAAATAAATACACTGTGTGAGTCTAAACTTCAAAGAATTATCATTGCTCTACAAGGGCAACATTGAGAGAAAGCCAGAAGTCATCCTAGTAGGGGGTATCTCCCAATGGCATTGTTTCAGTTTCTGGCAAAAAGGTATTTGCTCTCAGAACCAGGTTCTGGTCTGTGAGCTAAGCGCTTTTTGAGTTGGGTGGTTCTTTTTTTTTTTCCCTCAATAAGAAGAAAATATATGCAATAGTTTTATCTTTAGAAAATGAGAAATGTTATAATGTAGCTTACATATAATATATTTCCTATGAAATAATCATTTAAATTACACATAATTGTGCAATATATGAAGATTTTTTACTTAAATGTTCAGTATTTTGTGGGAAAGCAATGATTTTTAGTGTATTTATTAGAGTGGGGGTTTTTTCCATAACTTTAAAAAAATATGTAACATTGATACATTGACCAGTTCCAGGTAGGACAACCGTTCCTTAATTTTATGAAATTTTGTATTTTGCTGTGTTATTACAAGATAGGCACATGATACAATTTGTAAATGGAATATAAATACATTGTTTTGAAGATTGAGAGTTATTTAAGTAATTCTTAGGGAACTTGTCTGGCAAAATTGGTGTTACCATGTTACATCGCTGCTATTATTGTTATTGTTAATGGCAGGGCTATCATTACTATTAAAAATAAGGCAATTAAAAAAAAAATAGTATCAAGTGTTAGTGTCAATATAACACAGTATTATGCCTCTATTATGACTTCAGAATGGTATCTTTGCCAAGGTAGCAAATGTTAAGTTCTACGTTTGATAATGTTCCCTTTTCTAGTCTTCTAGTTAAAAGCTATAAACATGTCTATAATAGTTATTGGTCTTCTGTATACAGGCATCCATAGTAATACTGGAGTTAATTGAAAAAAGAGTTTGAAATCTTGTAGAGTTATATTGGCTATCTCAGTTTATCATGAGTTTTTCACAGAGGACCCTATAGCACAAGCTGATTTCATGATCTTACTTCATGACTTTCCTAAATTAAATAGTGAACTTTGGAAAACACAGATAATTGCCCCTTTATAAATGGAGTATCAGAATATTCATCTACCTTTTGAGATCTTTGCATAGTGAATTCAATAAAGAAGCAAAATATTTGTACTATGAGTTGTCTGCCAGAAGTTTTGACTCATTCAGTAGCCACGCAGATGTGTCTCAGGAAATCTGCATCATAGTGTCACTGAAGAAGCATCTCCTATAACATAGGAGCTGAAATGCTTCTGGAGATGCAGTAAATTTTAAAAACTACACTAAATAGTATAATATTCAACTTAATTCATAGATTTCCTTAGTGTAATTAATTGTGTCAGATAATGCATTTAGTTAGAAGAAAATGAGTCAGGTTCATTTGTGCGTATCTGCTTTTGGGCAATATCACTTGAGTCATCAAATATTCCTTCTGGAAAAGAAAAGAATCAAGATTTGTTGTGGTCCAAATATAAAATTAATATTTTTAATCACACAAAATTGAACTATTGAGTTTAATTATAGAACAGCAAAGCTCTCTTTCTTGAAGATATTGGAATGCTGCTCTGCTGCTTGCATTTTGGAAAAAAAAAGTGTTAATTACAAAGTATTGCTTTTATGAGCCTGTAAAGAACCTATAAAGGATCTTAGCTTGCTTATAGGTTGCTGCTTTACTATAATGGAAGGATTAGTGGCTCTCTCATATGAAAGTAATTTGGTAATTAAAAGAGAATAGATACATGATGCCTTTTGTAGTTTACTTAAAAAATGAAAGATGGAAAACCTAGAGATTTTTCATGCTTTAGCAGCTGAGTGGAAAAATTGCTGTTTGGATGATCTTAAATTCCTATATAGCTCTTTTGTCTAATATGATTAAATCCTTACAAATGTAGAATTTTAATAGGTTATGTTTAATTGGGCACACCACAAGTGAAAAGACAACTCTCAGCTCTTCAGTCAGTAACCTATAGTCAATTGCACGAGGGAAGACTATACAGTGTCATCAAATTATTATGTATCACTTTTTGTATGCGTCTCTAAATGAGTTGTGGGACACAGAAGCGAAGTGGCCTTCTATTAATATTAGAGCTATTTAGTACATAGATTAGCAGAGAAAGTTTCAGGGTCTGAACTCCCATCACACATGTCTAAATTTTTAAAAGATCATTTGAAAAATTGAATAATGATGAACTTTTAGTTAATCTGAAAAATGAGAATTTTTTTTCCCTTGGGTTGAAATGAACATGGGTGCTCACGTAATTTATTTTTTTCTTGTTGAAATTTGTTCATATGGTTTGGTTTTAGTTTGTGTTGTGTTACAAAGGTAGTTACTGAAGTCATGCATTATTTTTCTTGCAATATAAAATACCAGAGACGGCAAGAATAGGGGAAGATGTACTTTCCATAGTGCTAAGTTGAAAGGGTTGAGAGTACTTCTCTACTGATATTAATGTTACTTATTTTTGCATCAAGTAGTTTTGTTCCAACATAGTATGACAAAGATTTCCTTAAATTAAATATAAAAATATTTTTTTCCTTAAAGGCTTCATACGCTGCATTTACCAGCATATTTGTGCATATGGAATTTAATACGGATTTTCTTTTTATTTATTTATGAAATGTATTTTATTTTGCAGTTCCACATTTCTTTTAGATGTTTCACATACCATGCCATAAACAAGTGAGGTTGAATTTGCTGCACTCGTGTTAATTTCAGAAATGCTGGATACTTTTAAAGAGCGATGTTGGAATTTCTTCATGATTCAAACAATAACTATGAAAATGACATTTTTTCATACTGATTGAATTTTCTCCTACACATGCATCCGTGCAGAACACGTTTGCATGTAGCCTTGGTGACTTTGTTTCTAAATATGTTAACAACTTGACTACCTTGAAAAAAAAAAAACAAAACATGCACACACAAACACTGCAACCCCAAACAAAAAACTATGATATTCTTTAAACTACCTTCCCTAAATTTGCTGTTTTACAACTATTTTACATTGGAGTATTGTAGGTAATGCTAAGGCTTGGCAAGCCTGTTGAAATACCTTAGCAACACTAGCAATTTCTACTGAGTTGCACAGCAAATAGAAAAAATAGGTGGGAAATACTTGTGGATTGAAATATTTGCAATATTTCAGGTGACACACACTGCTTTTACTTCAGATTTGTCTTATAAGTAATATTAAATGTTAACTTAAATGTTATAAAGTATTGTACTCTGTAATTCTACCAGATCCTGTAGTCCATCCTAATTGTTATTTCTGTTCCTTGGCAGACAGAGCTGTTTTGGAATTTTGGAATTAATGCAATAAAGTGCTCTGATTTTTCAGTTTTTCTCCCCCACACTTTTCTCTTTTTTTTTCTGTATTATTTATTTCAAGTACACACCTATTTGTTATTCTGGCTTTGAATTTCTGTAGATTGACCAGAGAAATATAGTAGAAATGGTTTAAACACTGTTTTTTAAAAAGTACATTAAGTAATTTGTTTGGACTATGGTTAATTCTTTTTATTCTGAGACTGAAATTGGAGAGAGTTTGCTAATGTCAGTTTGATCTGGAAACCACGTTTTCACTGATATCATGGGAAATATCCCATAAAAACTGGCCTATCAGAAGAGAAACCTTATAGCTTCATTTTATATGCTGAATGCAGAATTCACTTTGTTGTCCATTTCAGTCTCAGCCCTGTGTGTTTTGCACTCTGAGCTCCATTTGGATTTTTCTTTTCTGAAAATGAGCTCACATGAATGACTGATCAGCTGAAGGTGCTGACTACTCTGCTGCACTGGCTTTAACTGTCAAATAACTTCTGGTGTCTGAGTATGGATGCGCTGTCATGTTTATTACAGTCTTACCTCTGAAATTCATTTTCATGTGAAATGCTTCTCTTCTTATAGGGTGATACTTGTCAGTCAATTTAATTGAAATGTCATGCTGACCTTTACTTGAAATACTCTGAACTTCCTGTGCTGTTGGAAGTTCTTTTTGCTTTGATTCCAATTAAAATCCTTAAATTACCAGTGTACAACAACTGCATGCTAATTAACCTCATGAAAATGCCTGCTAATTAATCTTACAAACAATATATCTTTTGCAGAGGTAGTTCAGCTGAGTCTGCCTGAAGATCAAAAAATAAGCACCACTGCAGCAACAGTGGGACAAAGTGCTGTCTTAAGTTGTGCAATCCAGGGAACTCTGAGACCTCCCATCATCTGGAAGAGGAACAACGTTATTCTGAATAGCTTAGATTTGGAAGATATCAATGTAAGTAAGAGAAAGCTCTATTTAACAGCTAATTATCAGAATTTTTCATAAAGAATAGAAAAGTGATATGTAACAAGCTCCATACTTCTTATGTTTCAAAAAAAAAGAAATAGGAGTGATATGCCTGCCAAACTCTGTCTATTTTTATTTTGCTGTGTATTCAAACCCTTGCTGTTAAATGTAAAGAAAACATATTTCACAGAACAATCATTTAAAAGAATAAATAAAGCAATAAATGCATGAGGACAAAATTGCAGCTCAAAATACAGTCAGCATTTTACAGATGGGGTTATACAGTCTTCAAAATTTTTTTTGTTTTTAAAAGAAAAAATAAATCTGTGAAATTAACATTTTAAGACATACATAATGACTTAGTACAAACAGATCATAATAATAACCTCATCTCTAAGAATTTGGTTGTCAAGGTTTAGGGCCGGGCAAGACACTAGACAAATGAAAGATGCTTTCCACCTTCCCCTCTCCTTTCCTAAAAGGGAAGAGAAACAGAATAAGGGAGAGAATATTATGGATTAGAAAAGTAAAATAGCTTTAATGAAAATAACAATAGTAAAATGGAATATGTGCAAATATATACAAAATCAATAGTGAACCCAGCTCCCCTGATGGCAGTTACGTCACTGTCACCACTGATGCTGCGGAGCAGGCACTGGGGAAGGCCCAGACTGGACTTAGTGGCAGACTGGAGCCAGATTCAGGATCTGGGTTCAGGAGCACATGGATTGGGATCAAAGCCAGAATGGACAGAGTCCTCCATGGATGCCAGCTGTTGAAGAAGTACTTGACCCTGTGATCCCTCAGCTTTATACTGAACATAACATATATGGGATGGAATACCTCATTGATCATTTTAGGGCTACCTGTCCTGGCTGATCCTCCCCGCAGGTGCGGCTTTTTAGTGTCTGCGTCCCCGATGTGGTAAATAAGATTTAGCAGTGACCTTGGTCTGCACACCAATCCTTGGTGGTAACTCTAAATCAAGCATTATCACTGCTAGAAGCAGACACTGTCTGCAAAAACTTGCTGTTAGCTTCAGAAAGTGCAGTTACTCAGAAGAGACCTAACTGAAAAGTAAAATCACTGAACAGAATCTAATTCAAGCTGTGACGTCAGTAAAAATGTATTTTTTCCAAAATAAGTATTTTACTACAAAATTGGTTATTTTGTTCATTCCTCCAAATATTCAGCAGAATATATGGTACTTCTCAAAGAATCACTAGTGAATATTAGTGTAACTTCTAGGAAGAATAACTTTACCAGGAACTCAAAATATGGAGCAAAATAGAAAGTGGGAAACATAATTACATCTTCTGACAAAACTCTAAAAATAAGCTTTTAGCTGTATTTTGTTTGTTTGTGAGTGTGCTTACTTTACTTTGGCCATTTTATATTAGCAAAGTTATAAATATGGACAAACCATTACATCAGGAGTTGTGCTTGCTCTCTGACTCAAAGGAGTCCAAATCAATGAAACTGTTACATATGTAGAATATTGCCACAATCAAATGTTTTGTTTGTTTATTTTTATTTTATTTTCTTGTGAATGCTTCTATTTCTAAGGTGGCAGTTGTTCTTACACATCACCTTTGTTTTGTTTGCTGTTTTTACATTATTAGTTTTGTTTGTAATTGAGCTTCCTCACAGTCGTACTTTGTAAAATAAGAGGCAGTTTCAAAGCTCATCTTGCTTGAATGCTAGCTTTAAGTCACTAGAGAGGCTTAGGATAAAAGCAGCATCCTCTGAAAAGTTCTCAATTAAGTAATTGTTACTTTTGTTAGTTTGATATTAATCATGTGACTGATGTTCAAAATTGTCTTGCCCACATGCATAAGCTCCTTTCTGCAATATTTGTTAGCTTTCTGCAAATATTCATGATGCTTGCAAATAATAATTTGGAGTTCTTACTAATCACTTCTGAGTATGGCATGAGCTGCAGATAGAAACAGGAACATGCATCTGCACACAGAGAAATTAAAGGGAAATGATGAATGGAAGTAATGAAACTACCAGTTCAGTTTCAAACTGAAAGGTTCACTTGACTCTATTTGCAGACATGAACAGTGTTTTCAAAGCCTGATACATTCATTTTGAGTGTGAAAACAAAAATAAAATAAAGTAAAAAAATGTTGCCAGGTGCAGGTACCCAGGTGTTGGCACTGGGGACTGCTGGAGTGGCCCCTGAGGGAGAAGAGCAGGGACTGCCCCATGCCAGACACAGCCAGTTCTGGCCTGTTCCAACAGACCCACCACAGGGCATAGTTGAGCCCCTCGGTCACACTTGTAGCACCTCTGATAAAACATTCAAAAAAGGGTGTAAAACAAAGGGGAGAGAGGAGTAAAGAATAAAAAGAGCAAGAAACAGCAGAGGAGAGTCCAAGGCTGGTGAAGCAGAAGGTGCTTTGGTGGAGCAGATACCCGCAGCCACCACACTGAAGCAGGTTTATCTTGAAGGACTTCAGAGTCTCCCCCATAGTACTGGTGGGAGCAGATGACAATCATTAGGAGAAAGGAGACACAAAGAGAAACTGCTGTGCACTGACCATGCACCTCCAACCTTCTGCACAACTCAGGTGGAGGGTACGGGAGTTGACAGTGAAGGAGTGAAGCTGAGCCTAGGGAACGGGGGAGGAAAGCTGTCGTTTTAATACTATATGTCTTTTTGTTTCTCACCACTCAAATTAGTAATGAGTTATTTTCATTGGCAGTAAATGAAATGAAATTTCCCAGGGTCAAGTCTGTTTTGCCTGCCATGATAGCTTGTAAGCAACCTCCCTGTCTTTATCTCAGCCCACGAGTTTTCTGATCTATGTGCCTCTTATTTTCTCCCCCTGTCTTGCTGGGGGGGGCAAAGAGTAAGCAAGCAGCCAGGGCCAACCTGGCATGCTTCTGAAGTACTTATCACAGCTGAAAGAGAGTCAAGTATGGAATTTTTAAAGACTCATAGGATGCCCAATTTGAAGTCAGATTGCAGTGGTGATCAGGCATTCAAAGCAAGGTTGACATTGCTATAATTTGCCATATTTATTTATATTTAATAGGAGAGGAGGAATGTCTGGTGGTGTGCTGGATTGACAACCCACAAATATAAAAAGAAAGGTCTGCAAAGTGTTACCTGAGTGCCAGGATGCTATCTGTGTGTGCTTATTGTGTACAGGTACAGTAAGGGAGTAAAAGCTTCTAGTGACAGGAGCACATAATTCTAAAGATGAATGTATTCATCATTTGTTAGCTTAAGAAAAACATAAACAAACTGGAATGCTTGGAAGTCTTTTTAAGCAAAAAATACCTTATAACTTAGTCCTTTAAGATTAACAGTTTAGTTACGAGTCAAATATAGAAAGAGACTGACAGGCACTAAAATTAACAGCAGTCAAATATATATAGGTGATTCATCTAGTATGTCTTTGTAGATAAACTCACAAAGGATGGAAGAGTTAACGGAGTCTGTATACAAAAAAAACAGAATGGGCATAAAGACAACAAGTTAAATTTGTCCCCAGAGTATCTTTTCTGCAAACTTTATTTTCCATGTTTCACTGTTTGCACTGATTAGATCCCCCTATATTTATTTCTAGATCTTTCCTTGGTTAGTTTTCTTTTCCCTTCCATATTTCTTTGGTCATTGCAAACCTTTCTGAACCTTGTTCATAATATATTCCCTGTTTGGTTCTTACAGTTTGACATTTACTTAAAGGTTGTTATGTAGCCATAATTTAGTATCCATTCAGACAACGTAATAAAATAAAACCTTGGGGAAAAGAAAAATAATTGGACAAAAAATAATAGTGGTTTATATTTCACTATGGGAAATGAATTTAGTACTTAAATAAATATTAACTTCAAAGGAATAAATGCAGAGGGAAACATAGTGTGCTCCAGTTTATGTTGCAATTTAACCACCAAAGAATGCATTGTACTTATTCAGGCAATTTTAAACATTCAAAACCTCCAAGTCTGTGTATAATTTAAGGTGTCCCAAGAGGCAATGCATTCTAGGCTTTACTATGGCTATATTATAAACTATAGTCATGTTTGCCTAACTCTCAGTTATATGAGAACCACATCCATGCATCTCAGAACTAATAATGTTGTCTAAATAGTAATACACTTTCAGAAAAAACATGACAAGCACTGAACTAGGAAGAGAGAGAAATATTTTTTTTTCAGCAGAATATGTCAGAAATCATCATACCTGGAAGTCAGCCTGTATGTAGGAAACCAGTCAGAATTAGCAGTAAGCAGTAGTGACAATGTGATTTTGTAAATCATAGCAAGTGCTTATACTTAGAAATTAAGTTTTTTTGCACTCTGCAGTTCACAGCATGAGTTAAGCTGTTTGCTTCAGGGAGGAACAAACTCAGAAATATAATGTCGTAGTGTTTTGCCAAATGGAAAAATGCAATAAGGAGGAAAAGCGTACAAGTCTAAACTCAAATTGTGACTGTTGAATTTCTAGTTTTTTGTCTACTGAAAGTATAGAGGGTGTATGCCTAAGGCTGTCAACTATGGAGTGACTAAGAGCCAGTCTTAAATAATGAATAGTGTTTTATACTCTAGGACATTTTAAAGAAATATTAAGAAATACTGTTTGACTTTCAAAGGATGATAATGAAAATTGTATTTAAGTAGTGCACTTAAAAAAATGATAAAATAACTGAGAGAATGCTATCACGTGTGTGGTCAGATATTAATAATGTTACTGATAATACCAGCTGGTAATTTTAGAAGTCCTTAGTACTCCTCAACTCTTCTTATGGTACTTATGATTACTGTTTGTGGAAGTACTACATCTTGCTACTGATCTTTCTCTTATTGAAATTGATGGGAATCAAGGATAATCAGCATTCATCTGAATGAAGCCATGAAAAATTGTATGCCTCTGCAAATTTATTTAAATTGTAATATAATCGTGCTGTGACTCACTACAGAATTGATATCACGGGGTATTTTGCTATTTTAGTGAGCATCTAGAAAGGCTTTTTATTGCTGTTATCCTGCATCTTTAATTTCTTACCTGTTTTTCCACTTACCTCTTTGAATATGTTTTATCTAACCTATTATTCATTATAGAAAATAATTCTCACTTATGAAAAATATAAAAATAGCAGACTTTTTTCCCAAATGCAATATGTATGACTTTTTTTCCATGCTACTTCATTCACTTTTTAAACAGTTTTTATAACACATTTTACTTTATTCTTTTTCTTACCTTTTCCTTTTCAGTTTTGCCTTCAGCTTCTTCCCTATGCCTGTCAGCAATCGCAGCAAGATGTCTGCCCTTTGCTCTTACATTTGTACAAGATCCATTTAGATGACTTGTCCACATGTAAAGTTTAACATCTGCTAACATTCTTGAATTAGTAACTTTTTAGAAGAGTCTAGTTCAACTTTTGCTTTTTGTAAAAGCTCATGATACCTTTCTTTAGGCTGCCTTCATGGGAAGTGCATAATATTTCTATTTCAGGGTTTCAGAAGTTACATACTTCTCATCTTTCTCTCAAACATTCTCATTAAAAATTAATTTACAGATTACATCTTTCACTTCATGGTATCATTCAACAGTCTGCATTCTCTTATCACTATATTTTCCCCCTCCCCTGCACCAACAAAAACAACAACCCCAAAACAGTGTAATGGAGATGCAATTAAAAGCTAATGTCCTCTGAAAAAAACAAGCTTCCTTCCATTCTGCTCAGCAGTTGTTGACACAAGTATTTTTATATTATACACAATGCTAAGCATATTTTTTGGAAAGGACTCGTGACACCTGCCCTTTTCTTTTCCTTCTAACTTCTCATCCTTTCCCCTACCTTTTTTTTATTCTTAAGAAAATTCTCAGGAGAATCTTATGAACCTCATGAATTGCCCCCTTTTATATTGTCTTCTCCTGTGGGGTAGTATTGACTTATAAACTTCTCTTTATGTGTGGTTAAATTGGTTTTAGTATGACACATTTATGACTTCAGGGCAATGGTTAATCTCAAATTTTATTAGAATATAAACTAGAGGACTTGAATTTAAAGAAAGTGAGGATTAGTAGGCAAAACAGAATAGAAATTCAAGATTCATGTAGAGATTTCTTCTTTCTCCAGTGTCCTAAAAGAGGGAATACCTGCTTCCAGAGTTGGTTTCAGTCAACTCAGTGATTTTTCTGAATTGCTGGAGCAAGTACTGCATAGTCTTACTTCATTCCTCAAGAGGGTTTCATCCTCCCTGAAGCTTTGCCATTGCCCCTCTGATCCTGAGGGGTCTTTGCTCTGACTCACCACTGGGTGAGGGAAAGTGTAGGGGTCCATTATGTGAAAGGACCACAAGAACCTCCTTCACTCTTTCCTTC
This sequence comes from Eurystomus gularis, assembly GCA_013400335.1. Taxonomy (NCBI): domain Eukaryota; kingdom Metazoa; phylum Chordata; class Aves; order Coraciiformes; family Coraciidae; genus Eurystomus; species Eurystomus gularis. The sequence continues at coordinate 7,708 of VZZY01006122.1, read as the reverse complement.
AGAGATTATGTTCCTAATCTCTTTCTTTTCAGAAGAGAATAACTCATAGTCCTACAATGAGCAAATCAAATCAGTCCATCATAGTATCATAGTCAAAAAGCTACCAATCTTGTTAAATAAGAAAAATGGTTCCTGACTAGCTTATTTTGAACTTCCCTTAGTAAATAATAGCTAAATTGCTGTGCAGCAATTGCAGTGTTGTATATTCTGTGTGGTCCAGCAGTATTCTGTGTATTACAACCATGATAAATTAAGTTCACTTTAACAGCCTTGTTGCAATTTTACTGATTTTTTTAATAAAGTATTGAATTTGATTAACAGTGACTCATCAAAGTCAGCACATTTCTATTTTTATCTGTATTGAATTGTCCTTTCCTGTTACACAGTCTCTTTAAAGTAGGATGTATTATTACCTTTTCTTATCTATTTAATGGGTCAAATGCCAGTTCCTTTTCTCTATTCCATCTTAAAAGTGAAAATAGTTATTGTCAAAGATGCCAATCAGCTTTATCATATCACTAATGTTTTTTTTATTTACTTATGCCAAAAGTCCTGACCACGTGCAATCATCTTATTCAGTTCCCTTCTGTCCTTTACCTTTTCCTTTTTTTGACTCTGATTTTGAGTCCTAATTCATTCTATAGCACCTGGGATAAATCACTCAAAAGGGAAACTTTGGATACATGTAAGACTTGCAAGATTTGGCAAGTTTTATTTAGTTTTAATATGGAAGCTATTTTAATATTTATTTTAGTGATGGCATGCTACTTGAGACTGTACATGGTATTTTCATGATGCTGTAAAGAGACATTTAAACCAGTGTTGATCTGTAATCTTCTAGGTTAATGAAATACAGAGAAAAAATGTTGTGATGATGTTTCATTCACAAGTACCGAATGCCGTTAAAATAATCTGTATGTGCAAGTTCTACAGCTGTAGCTTAATCAATGTTATAATACTGCAGAACTTTATGCTACAGCTTATTATGTACATTCTTTTTATGGTGGGGACTATTTTAACTTTGAGTTAACTGATTATTCTCTCTTTATGAAGAAGCATTAAGGTCCTCATAGGCTTTCTCTTCTCTTGTGCTAGATCAGTCTGCTTCATTTTATCTTCATGAGAAATTAAAGTGTTGATTTCAGAGGTGAATACAATCATGTTCTGTGGACCATAATCTACTCTCATGCTTTCAACACTGTAACAGAAATAATGACCTGGTCCTTTTCCTATCAGAGAGTGGGGCAAAGTAATTTCTTCTTGCAGAGCTGAGTCTTTTGGCTTGCACTACTCATAATTCTATGTTGTAAAGCTGTTTTTGTTAATCGTATCCAAAATATCTGAGTCTGTTTGTATTTTTCTGTTTGTTTTTCGGAAGTTAAAAATGAAATGCCTTGTGGTGGTGAAAGGTGGTAATATAACATGTACATACATTCTCCCTTGCTATGAAGGAATCCTTAAAAACAACCTCAGGCAATCTTATGTTAAACTACCTGCAAGGCAGCACTATACATTTTTTACATACACCGTCAGAAACTGTTAATAAAATAAAAGGGACGTTGTGGATTTCTGAATTGATTCGTTCTTCCAAACCAATTTCTTAACACAGTGCATTGAGCACATCTTCGGAAGAGTAGTTGAAAAGATAGTTCTGCACATTGAGCTGTTTAAGAAGGTCTTTTGTGTAAGCTGAAATATGTGAATAACATAAGTGTTCAAAACATTGTTATCTTAGTTCTCCATAGACATAGCTCCTGTACATTGCAGCTCATTCTCCCTAGTTCCATTGGGGATCCCAGAATACTTGTGACAAGTTTTTTAGAAAGTTCTAAAAGTAAACTTAGAATAAAGACAGCAGATAACAACTTACATTATTATTGTTACTATTTTACAGTATAGTTTTATCTACCTGTGCCTGTTCTATTTTTAGGTTTTCTCTATGTAATAATGAGCATGGAAATATTTTAACAAGGGTACAGAAAATAGCAATTTCATTTAAATTAATGTTTTTATTTCACAGATTGTTAGGGGTCAGAAAGGACCTCTGGGGATCATCTAGTCCAACCCCCCTGCCAAAGCAGGTTTGCCTAGATCAGGTAGCACAGGAATGCATCCAGGCAAGTTTTGAGAGTTCCCAGAGGAGACTCCACAACTGCTCTGGGCAGCCTGTTCCTGTTTCAGCAAGCTGTGTTTTAGATACATCTTGATTTTTCTACCATATTATTCATTCACACATTGTTTATTATTGTGTTACTCCTATAATAACCTGTAGTCTTTTTTTTTCTTTTTTCAGGCACTAGAACTTCTTTCATACCTTCCTTTCTTTTCACTGTTGCCCATCTTCCCAGTATTTTAAAATTAGCAGAAAGCTATTTGATCTCTTGTGTTATACGCTGACTTCAGAATTTTTGTAAGCATCTTTTTTCACTACCATAGCATTTTTCTTCCTCAACCCTTTCTTTTCAGTTCAAATTCTGTTTTCTCTGTTCTTTTCTGTGTATGTATAGAGATCCAAGTTATATCTGCACTCTGTATTGCTGATATCTGTTTTCTCTGTTCTTTTCTGTGTATGTATAGAGATCCAAGTTATATCTGCACTCTGTATTGCTGATAGTAGCAAATTCAGCTTGTGCTGTTAATTTCTGATTGGTACATGAACAAATTGCAGTATAATTGCAGTGAAAAACAGCATCATCTCTGAATGCTTCTATTACTAGTTATATATTTTTCCAACTTGTCGAGGTCATTTTGCCGTGCTTTTGCTATCCTACTAGACTTAATTCTTTCCATGGCTTTGATAAAAACTGTGTGAAAGAGTTTTATAGGATGCAAAAAGAATACTAAACTTTTCAGGCTATTATTTTAGAAAAGAAGTCTTAAAAGAGCAACCTGGTCTAGGCTACAGCTAGCAGGAAAGGTCAGGCCTTCTTAAAAGCATGAGAAAGATGTTTTGTTAATAATGGCCTCCTATGACTCACAGCCCTGACTTTCACATCATTGCTATAGTACGTTAAATAGGAAGGCCACATCGCCAGTACCTATGTGCTTTGATGTACAAAGGCCCTGTTTCACAGAACAGAGAGGCACAATTGCTTAAATGCCAAAAAGGAAACTCTTTCTGCCCCTCCCTCCCAGACATCCCAGGAGGAAGGATTAAGAAAGGTAGGACATAATTACCTGTTTGGAATTTGGCTCAACTGACACTTGTAATATTAAGAAATAATAATAATAATAAATTTTTTAAAATCCTTCAGAAATGTACCAAGGTATTTATTCAGTACTGACTGAAAAAGAAAATCGCCACCCACCTGTAAAATTGCCAGTGCCTCTACTTGCAAAAGTGACACAAAGTAAATTACTTACGCGCATCAATCTGCTTAATTTGTGAGCGCTGATAGGATTGCACCAGAAGATGGTATGAATGCCATGATTTTCAAATCCTAAATGACATTTAGGTTTTCTCTGAATCAAACTGCTTAGTGATCTATCTACCCATATTCCCAGTACCATGTATCCAGTCATACCTAAACTTTATTGATGATCTTCTTTAGTACGGACCGTTTTCTCTTTCATCACCCAAACTTCTGTGCCATATGTAGATATTATCACCTCTCTGCGTATTCTTCCTTTCCTTGTCATTTTTATACAATTTTTATATAGTCATCTTGACAATCTAGAGCTCCTTTTTCAAAAGCTTGCATTCAGACCTTTTTTTTTTGGGTATAAGTAACCTTTGTATCCATGGCCAAAGACTTTTCATTATTCTGTTAAAGAGAAGAGATAAAATAAACGAGAAGTTTTCCTAAATATAGTATGAACGCAATTTAGTATGGCAATGCCTTTATCTGTCAGTACTTTTAATGGTTCCTATAGTATTGCTTGATTTTCATGTAGGCTTCTCCTTCTAGTTCACATCTATATAGCTAAAATGCTGAATTTTAACTGTAGTATATTTTACAGAGTTTTAGTAATTTTTATTTACATTTACCACGATTAATACCGTGACAAATATACAAGTCATGATCATTAAAACCTTGGAACATTGGAAACATTGGGAAAAAATGCTCAGTAAAACAATTCTCTTCTTTCAACTCTTTTTTCATCCATCATGTGGTCACACTTCACCTCCAAGCTGAAGAAAAAGTTTTGAGGATGGTTGTCCCTACAGTCTCCTTCTGGGTATTTTCAGTTGGGCTCCTTTTACCTTGTTATGTTTGCTGCTCTGTCTTCTGATTCTCATTTTGGCAATGATTTACAGCTACTAAGATTGATACAACCATATATTTTTACACGGTATTGGGAACATCTGTACAGTAATGACATATTTTGATGGTTACTTGCCTGAGTTGGACTTGTTGTATCTAGAGGTGAAAGCTTCCATTTTCTATTTTCTACATTCCAAAACATTCTGCTAAGCCCTGATGGGGTATCAACTTTTCAGTCTTTCTTGCTCTTCACAGGATTATTTTCTTTTCTTTGAAGCTTGCTCTGAGCTCCATCTAGTCTGATAAGGAACGTAGGAGGTGTATTAAAAATGGGTGGGAATTACAAAAAGAAAGTTGCATTTTAGCATTGGGGAACAGATGCATCAATGATGTCCATCTGATTCTCCTTCCATGTATGCCTGGCTATAGTAGCACTTAAAACTCCAACCAGAGTAGGGAAGTTGAAACAGGGTTCCCAAATAATACCTAGTTTGGTTTAGTATAAAAAATTATGTATTTCTATAAAGTAAAGAAAAATCAGGTAAATTTACAGAGAATCGCTGAATCTTCATTCTTTATTATACTTTTGCTGGTGAAAATGAGGTAGAAGTGACTATATTTTTGAATTACCCAGAAATACTTACCAAATACGTTTTTGTTTTGCTGATTATTAACATTTTATTCTAGAACTTTCTAAGGAAGATATCTTAATATTTTCCAATGTTATGACTCTTCATACAGCTACAGCACTGGAAGAGGAAAAAAAACAAAAACATTTTAAACCTAAAAATAATTAGAGGATCTTAATAAAAGAAAATAGTAGTTTCCACTCTCCTCTGAAGGGGGCTATCTTGTTACTTAATTGGGCTGAGAGCGTATCTTCCTTTGTAGAGTATACGCTCCTTCCAGTCAAAAGTCTGTCTTTGCAGACCTGTTTGTGTTAATGACAAATAAAGGGGAATTTCCATACTCTGGCACAGTAAAATGTCGTGGCATACCACTTTTGTCTAGGAGGTGTTTTAAATTTTGTGCAGCAATTTTGCAAATGTTAGGAATTCTCTGAAGTTCCTGCTATTGTCACTTATAGTTAATGGAAAATGACTGAAATACTGGTTTTTATGTTTTTGACATGATATGTATTAGTTCTAACATCAGACAAGAAATTCATTCATGAAAAAGGCTTTGAAGGTTAAGGCTGTGAATGTTAAAAAATTAATATTTAAAATTATGGTAAAAAGAAGGCAGGGAAAAGAAGCCACCTTTTCTCGCATCCTTCTGTATTAAAGGTATTACTTCTGACATGAATTCTATGACCAGTTAACAACTATTAATGATAGGGTTATAATTAGAATAAAATATATTTGAAACCAAGGGTTAGCTAGAGGAGTCAGCAATAGAAAAAGAACTTCTGTGCATTTCAGTCTTCCAAAGTAAGACTGTACTATATATTAAAAAATATGTATGATAGTATTCCAGTAACAGAGTTATATATGGTGACAGTAGCACAGAAACTTTCCAATGAATAGTACTATCCCATTGTTTAATATGGAAGCATAGAACAGAGGTGAAAAAAAGAAGGTATACTATATGTAGCTTTGTGGTTCCTAAAGTGTTTGTACTCCTAATGATTTTTTGGATCCATTACAGAAAGCAGTAGTTAAGAAAAGCAAAAAGCAAATACAGGACACAAATTTAAATGATAATGGTGTACTGAGACGTAAAATTGTTTTGGTAGATCTCATAGAAACTTGAAGTCTGCTAACAAAGACCTAGCTATTGTTGCAACAAAAGAGGATTAGTTATGATTGGCACAGCAATAGGAAAATTGAAGCAGTGGATGTCTTGCAGAAGAAAGAACCTGCTATTCTCAATTCGAAGAGAGCACAAGAATATGGTCATGACTCAGTTACTTGGATTTCCATATAAATCTTTTCTATAAGTATTTTGTTTAACTGGAGTTTATGGTCTTATTTTCAACTGTGCAATTGAAAGTTTGGTTATTTAAAAAAACCCTTATAATGCATAGGAAACACATGCACCTCAATTAGGCACTTTGTTGCAAAATAATACATAGTTTACTAAGAATTTTGCAAGTAGGAGGAAATGGTAAACTTTATATGTATAACAAATGATGTTTTTAATGGCAACAACAGTTGCTAAATATCAGCAAGATTTCTTTACTTTGTTAATAACAGCCAGAAAATATTATTGATCTCTATTCACAATCCCTTTAGGAAATCAGGAATTTCCATCCTCATTTCTGTGACTTGAAAACAGACTAGATCTAGCAGAAAGATATGTACCAGAAAGAAGAAACACAACACCTTACTGATCATAAAGTCTAGAAAAGATGAGATTTTTTTAGTTCAGCACTATGTTACTATATTTGTGTATAAACAGCAATCAAAATACTTAATACTTCTAGTTTTATTAACTTTCTTCATAACATCTTGGCTTCATAATAGTAAAAGAACAGAAGTCATACTTGGTACAGCTCTAGAAAATATGTTTGTCTGTCACCACATGTTGAAACTTTTTTTTTTTAATAGAGAACTTTCGGAACACTGTAATTTGCCTTGTTTTGTACAAGGATCTTCTTGTAATAGTTTACAGTTTACCTGATCAGAAACCATGACCAGAGGATACAAAGGCTGTCACTAAAAAGTATCATCACGATTCATTTATGTAGAGAGAAGAAAGGAAAAAAAAAATTGTTCCCACGTAACTACTTTCAGTGGTACAGTGAAAGTTTTAAGGTAGTTGCCAATGACACTGAAGTGTCTTCTCTCCTTGAGATCAAGAAATTGATCTTGCCTATTCTTGTGATAAAAGATTAGACCGATGAACATGTAACGTCGTATTAGTGGTTTGAGCAGAGGCGATCTGTGTGATGCTTACAGGTAACTAAGACTGGTATTAAATTTAAAATGTCTCCACTTTCAATTTTTTAATCAGTGTAATTTAGCCTTTGTTTGGTACACTTCAGCTCATACTACATGCTTAGTTCAGATTGACTGGGATTTATTGTTTGCTTAAAAAGCTCTTAAGAAAAGTGTTTTGATGAGTATTGAGTGTGTCAATCTGGGCTAGACCCTTGCTAAGTGAAGTTGCTGTGCTAGCATTCAAGCTGTCAATATTTTGATTTTATAAGCAAAGAGCAAAAAATTGCAGTAGACAGATGTCACTCACTTTATTGTATGTATATTCTGGTGTATAGTCTAAAAATATTTTTTGTATAGGAATTCCAGACAAAATCTTTCTAAGCAGGTATGTGCGTGTTTCTTATATAACATACTTGATAACTAACTGACACAAATGGCACTGTATTAATGTAATAATTCAAGTAATGGGTGTGACTGGCCCTATTTCCTCTCTACTGTTGTCTGGAGATGATCTACATTAATACTGCATAAAAAATGAAAGATCATCTTAAAGAAAACTATTCATGCTACAATAGGCATTTTTTCCCTTTTACCTTTGTACCTGAAGTGAATCATTGTGGT
>VZZY01006120.1:0-12930 GCA_013400335.1 Eurystomus gularis | reverse complement strand
AGAAGTATGAGAGCTCCATCTGCCACAACTTAAACAGACCAAAATAATACAAGCTGCTACTGCTCATTTTTCAACACTCTTAGTGAAACTATTTTTTTTGAGAAAGAATGCCTCTGAACAGTGGTTTCAAAAACGGTACTTATTTTAATTTTTGAGGAAAGAGTGAATCCTTTTTGTAATTCTCTTCTTTATCTCTTGTTTTCCTACTATGTTTCCCCAAGTGCTACAAAATTTTACATCTCTAGGGCAGAAGTTGCACTTAATAGTGGATGACTGAGTTATTTTTTCTGGAATTGGTGTCTTCCTCAGTCCACCTTGTTCCTGGGTGTTTCTCTCCATAATACATGCCTCAGAATCTGTGCTAGTAGCTTACACAATTGGAAAATCATGTCAGTCAAAAGAAAGGTTCATATACCAGGGTAGCTTTTAAAGGTCCTTTTAGAAAATTATGGTGAAAAGAGGATGATAGAGGCATAGGGAAGGTTTGACCTTTAAGGATAAAAGTCTGAGCTGTGTTTATGTTTTGTAGAAATAGATATTCAGAGTAAGAGACTTCAATTGGATAACTACTGGACAGGAGAATTTGTTTGAAGTTCCAATAAATATATTTGGATTGTAACTGGGTCAGATGGAAAATCTGTCTAATCTGCTATGCTGTAGGGTCAATGTCAACAATACATGCTTAGAGCAGCTAAGAATGGGGCTGGTAGAGAGGAACTCTTTTGTTCAGCTATGCACCAAGCTTTAGCAGTCACTAATTTAGGGACAGTATCTGGGCTGTCCTCAGAGCTGACAGTGGATCTATTCTGCATGGATTTCTTTAGTTCTTTTTAAAAAAACAGTTAGTATCCTCACAACAATGTTCACAGGATGACTGTTGTGTGAGCAGAATTCTTTCTTTTCTTTATTTGAAGTATGCTATCTGAGAATTTCAATGGTTGCCTCCTGTGGAGTGTAACTTCTGTTACACCGAAGTTGAAAATGAAAGTTTAGAAAGTCCTTGCCTTCCAGTGTGGTTATTGGTAAATTCCACATCAGTAATTAATGCTAAATTAAAAAAAAAAAAAAAAAAAAGGTATAAATTTCTGGTAATTTTTTTTTTTCAGGCTCGACACTACATTGCAGAATCTCTTGGAGAGAAATATGTGGAAGGGTTTATCCTTGAAATGGAAGCAATGTGGACAGAAAGCGACTGTCGAACACCTTTGACATGCTTTTTATCAATGGGGTCTGACCCCACAGAAAATATAGAACGTCTTGCAAAATCAAAGGTATCCTCCTAAATTGAGTTTGCTAGAGCTGATAAAGACATTTAAAACCATCCTTTGAATGAGAAATGATATTTCTACATTTTATAGAAGTTCAAATGATGGTATTTATATTCATATCATTGTTCTCTGGAAGTTAATTTTGGAACAGTAGCCAAAAAACATTTATTAGGGAAACTGAATTGTTACATTCTTGGTTTTTCCAGTTGTTTGATTCCAATGAACTCTCTGTCTTTATCCAGTAATGGACTATCTTTATGGTCTTTATGATGGACTATCTTTATGATAGTCCATTACCTAGTGAAAGTACTCAGCTATAAGAACAAAGCCATACTAGCAGTTTACACTGTGTCCCATTCACTGTAGGAGCTGACAGTATGGCAATTACAGGTAGAGAAGACAATCATAAATATCATGCTAAGAGAAACTAATTTGGAGACCCTACCATCTAATCACTTCATTTGATAGAGAGGTTCAACATTTCTTACAGCACAGCATCACCTTAAAGCACTCTGTGCTTTATGCTTTATGGTTCACAATGTAGAGGCAAGTATAATTTTCCTGAGAATAAATTATTCATAGTGGATCTCCATAAATTTTCCTCCCTGTTAGAATGCGTCTTCACTCAGAGGTGCAGAATTTTGGTGTGCACTAAGTAAGACCTGCAAAAATGGGGAGCACCTACAAACCTCTTTGGCTTATTAATTAGAAAGTTTAGATGGTCATTCTCTTTGAAAATCAGGACTCTCTTATTTTATTTGTCTGACTGTGATAGAGTGCTTAAATTTAGCACTTAAGTCTAAAGTTGTTAATGTGATCCCTGCCTCCAAGAACAGTGCAACCAAATAGCCAGCCAATATACACACATAGGAAGGGAGAAGGACGGCAGCTAGGTGAGCAGAATTTTTGGGTTTATTGGAAGCAATGTGCTGGAAGAACAATTTTATTTCTGTTCACAAAATATTCTATTGCCTTTTCCTTAAGATATGAGACATATTTTGACATTGCAGAGTATTTGAAATTAGCTCCAAGAACGTTATTAGACTAGAAATAGGCAAAATGTTTTAGTCTGTTTTCAAGTCCAAGTAAACATACCAGGTGTGATCCCATTTTCATGGAATCCCTGTTTTCATGGCCTATAGTATGAATACAAATGGAGCGTCAGCTTTGTGATGATGTTTTCATTCATCTAATTGGCTCTTCAACGTATGCATCCTGTGAAGTGGACTTGTAGATAGGTACTTACCCTGTCTCCAGTAGGAGTTAGTTTCTGTGCTCAGTAAAGAGCAAGAGTGGCTCCTCTGAAAGCAATTCAGAGCACATGATTGAAACTTCACTCTGACTTGCATCGAAGAGTTGAGTATTTCTATCCCATTGGCCAAGTAAGGGGACAAGGGACACTAACCTCCTAACAGAGTCATTGAAGCCAGCTGGTCACTTAGAGTCACTCTTGCAAGGAGGGGAACAAAATGCTCTGCCAAACTGCCAAATCTTAAGCAAGGCCTTAGCCTGCCTGAGGAAGTGCTGGTAGGTAAAAGGTGCCCTGTGATAGCGGCTGTTAAAATGACAGCAGGTTTTGCTGTCATGCTGCAAGTATATTACAGTGGGTAGTTTTAATATGTTTTCATGCTTTAAGGAAACATGCATAGAATAATAGAAAGTGAGGTTGCAAAAGAGGGGGATTGCCTTGTTTATTCACGCGTGGGTTATGAACAAGGCAACATCAGCTAGGCTGGCATAACCTGAAGTTTAACTGTAATGTCAACCATAAATGTAAAGTTAACTGCGATGTTTAACTGTAAAGTTCTTGTCTGATCTCTTGAAGTAAAGATCTTACCACACAGTATACTGAAACCTTTCAAGTTCACAAAACCCACCCAGATTCTGTGAATAAACTACAAACACAGATTTTTTTTTTTTAAAGTAAAAACTTATATTAACATTGTGGTACTGAAGGAGCACTTCAGTAATTATCTATCTTTTGAAAAAATGTATCTAGAAATCATTTACATTCTTCAGAAACCTTTGCAAAATGGCTTTGTGGTTTTTTTTGTGTTTGTTAGTTTGTCAACAAATTGTACTTAATTCATGTCTTTGGGCTTTCTCTACTATTATTCCAGACTAAGCCCTTGACTTAACATAGGTTAGCAGCAGCAAGGATCTGATCTTGGTATATATGTGATTCTATACCTCCAAAGTATCATATTTATTGTTCTTTTTTTTTCTTTTTTTTTTTTTTATTAACGATAGAAAACATGATTTCTCTTTTACAGGAACAGTTTGTAGTCTTAAAATGTATTGTAAGTACTGATGGTACCTCTAAGTATGATATTAACAATATAAATCCATTATCTGCAGTTGGAAATGTTCAAATTTATCACAAGAATTTATTTTTCACTCTAAAATTTAGTTGTTCAGATAGCTTTCTCCCAAAGATATGGAAACAGCATCTGTGACTATTGAGCTATGTAACCTTGTTTATAAACCAAGCAAGCTGTCTCCTAAAACTAGTTGGAATTCTGCCCCCTTTACTTTCACTTGTCGATGGAGTGAAAATTTAACTTTCTGAATTAAAATGAAGTTCATTATGCCTGGGGCTTTGACTTCATTAAAACCAGATATTTTTATTGTTGTAGAGATAGTTTTTTATTTCAGGGAATGATGCACAGAACCTTCAACAGAACTGTCCGAGACACTGACTAAAATGGTAGTATTTTCATCTGGGTAGTTATGTATTAAGATAACACAGATATATTGGCATGACTTACTATTGAGAGAAACATTCTGTATGCAGACATTTTGATAGAGTTCCTTCAGTAGGAGTAAAATGAGGACAATCCATAGTGAAAAATACTTTTTCCTTGTCTTGATGTTTCTATAACCTTTAATGGTTGTACATTTGAGAGGTAACATTGCTGAGAAGAGCACATTATGAGGAGATGCTTTGTTAGTGAATAACGTACCAGCTGAATATTTATGCACTCTACAGGGGTAGTCAGGGTAGTTCTTTGGCTTACAGAAGTGCTAGCTGTACTCAGATACATCTTAGTAAAGGTAAAATTTTTGCTCCTTCAGCACATCGCCAGCTTCCCAGGCTATTTAGCTTTGCTTCCTTTAGCTGCAATTTCAGGTTTTACTGACCTGAGAGCAGGATTTAACTTCTCACTTATCTTTGACATTCTCTTCTCCTTAAATCTTTTACCAGGATGTGGAGGATCATACACAGCAGCTGTATTTATACTGTTCAGTAAAATCAGGGCCTGTTCTGTGACCCTAAGGCCAAATGACCCAGCACAGCTTGTGTCCATATGCTTAACTTTTTTCTCCTGCAAAAGTAGGGCAGCCTCATCCATGCTCTTCAAGACTGGATGACTTCCTGCTTTTTTATTTCACAGTGAGAGAGTCCCAGGAGCAGAAAAACTTAAGATTAAACTTTGTATCTCTCAGCCAGCTGAAGATAGGCGCAGATAAATCTTTATGCAGTGCTTACAGCATGAGGGATACTCAGCTATAGGTACTGAACATGAAGCTGTCCATAAAACTAAGTCTTTCATCAGTTTCCTTGCCCTCAACATGTATATAGAATAATATGCGTAAGTTGTTTGATAATTCTGGTTTCCCCTGGTAGGAGTTAGCCTAGGCCCAGGGACTACTTATTTAGCCTGAACAATGGTAATAAGAAGAATAAGTAAGAGAGTTTCTGCCTGCACTTTTCTTACAGACCTGTATGGCCCTGATAGTAACCTAGTCAGATTGTCTTTTTCAGATCCCCTGGTGAGAGCTTGTGTCATCTTCTGTTTTTCTGAACCACTGGCTTTCTTCTCCTGTGACCTATGGAGGAAAGACTCCATAAATTTCCAGGATCTTTGTGAGCTTTGTCTTTTCTGAATCCAGAAAACTAACAGCTAGAAATCTAGCTAGAGCTAGCAGAGCACCAAACTAGAATCCTCTGAATCAGTGGCGTCACAGCTGCCAGTTAACAATACAGGGTGTTTTCTAAGGAATGACTTAATGTGAACAGATATTTCCTGTCCTGCCTGCTTCCTTGACAGTTCTCTATTAAATGAAATAAATATGTTCAGAACTAAACAAATATGTTCAGACAGTAAAAGGACACCAAAATTGATGGCTTTACTCATGCATTAATATTTGTCCATCTCAAGATAGTCCATATCGTAGGAAAATAATAGTCAGGCAACTATGTTGCTTTGGGTATGTCCTGCTTTATTTGGGAAAGTGGGGAAAAGGAAGGGAAAATGTTTCAGTTGTCTTATCCTGTTGACTTTTTCAGTCTTCTTTGATGTTAATGGTTTTCTTTGTGGCACAATGTCACTACATATGGACATACAGAAGCAATACGTCATGTGTATAATCATTCTAAAGAACTATGTATAAAAGAAACTTTCTTTTCTCCTTTCAGAACATTCCCTGTTGTGCCATTTCAATGGGTCAGGGCCAGGAAGTCCATGCAAGGCGCTTGTTAAATCAGTGCATGCAAGATGGAGGATGGCTCCTTCTACAGAACTGCCACCTTGGTTTAGAGTTTCTTAGTGAATTAATGGGCACCATTGCAACAACAGAATCTATGAATGAAGGTTTCAGGACCTGGATCACTACAGAGGCTCACCCAGAGTTTCCTATTAATCTTTTACAGTCCTCTATCAAATTTACTAATGAACCTCCTCAAGGTAGGAAACTATGCTCCCTTCAAGTTTTGGGGCTTACTTCCCCCCGCACTGTGTTTCTATACTCTATGCAGTGTTTTAGTTTTTATTCCCTGTTGTTTCATTAGCTAAATACAGCACTGTATGAGTTAGTCTTGCGATGTGGAAACTGTGACTCTTTTGGGGACAAAATGGATATTGTTTGGTTTTGTAATAGAAATTGATAGGGATTTCATTGTTTGTGTAGAACCTGTGGATAGTGCCAGGTTAGTGTTCCTTTCTTCAGCTTAGGACACTCCTCCTGTCCTGTTGGCTGCACCCAAGAATGCAGAGGGAGACTGATCCTTTGCTCTACTGGGTAAGGAAAAGGAAGGACTCTTCTGAATGCCCAACCCCAACCTCCCAAGCTGCAGTATATACCTGGGGCTGCTGGTTTTTGTTATGTCATCTGACACTGCTGACCGGAGACCCCGGCATCTTTGAAATTGTCCTTCAGGTATTTGTGAGCTGCTACTGAATCACACCTTGGCCTCTGTCACAGGCAGGACAGTTAATAACTACCTATAGTGAATCTAAATACTGAGGTTTAGTTAAGAACCAAGGCGATTAGGGCTTTTATGCTACTTGCTTATTTTACACACTCACTCTTTCATGCTTGCAGCCTCCTGGATAGTGTTCATTTTGTTTTGACCTCCCTTCCCATTAGAGAGATTGCTGCTAGTCCAGGAAGGTCAGGCAGAAAGTCATGTTGGTTTTACACTGTGCAGCTTCTTGCAATAGTAATATCCAGTCCTGGATATTACTGGCCTAGGTCCCTGGGCATCACCTGGTGTTTGCCTCTGTGCATCTCCCCTTCCTCCAGGAACTTTCTCCGCTTTAAGGATGTTTCCTCAAGCTAGAATGTTCATCTTGTGCTTTCTGGGCCTCTGAGACCCCAGTTCTCCTAACCTATGTGGTCTGTGTGCAGAAGCACAGTATGTAATCAGTGTCCTGATTGGTGGTTCTGACTCATGTTTCGGTATTAATGGAAGGATTCAGGATGTTTCACTTTTTGCAGTCTGTACTATTCACAGCTATCAAATAGCAGGTTTGTCCTTCAGAGTTCAGAATTACAGTTTTGGACAGCCACCATCCCTCATATGTGCACACAAGATGCAAAGATGGCCTGCAACACCCTCAGCTGCATTAGGAAGATCATTTCCACCAGGTTGAGGGAGGTGATTCTTCTCTATTCAGCCATGGTGAGAGCACATTTGGAGTGGTATGTCCAGATCTGACCTTGCTAGTGCAAGAAAGACATGGGCATGAGTCCAGTGGGAGGCCACAAAGATGCTGAAGGGATTGGAGAACATGGCATACGAGAAAAGGCTGAGAGCACTATGATTTCTTATTGAACAGTGAATAGGTATCTTGTCAATGCATATAAATATGTGATGGGAGTGAGCAAAGAAAACACCAAGACCAACATGGACAAGGTGCTGAGAAGGAGTGTTGCACAAAGTGAACCTCCAGAGGTCTCTTCCAATCTCAACTATTTATGTTACTCTCTGTGATAGGAAAACATCCAGCTTTTCCAAGTAGTCTCTAACCTGTTGCTCTCCTGCTGTTGAATGTCTCTCTCTTAACCAAACTATGGTGCAGATGTCCTTTATATGTTTATAGAAGCAACTTACTGCCCTGCCTTATATCTACTCATTATGTATGATGAGGGAAGGTTAATTTGTATTTTGGACTATGGCAGAAAGAAATCCTCAAGCCTGACACATATTTTGTCTTTTAACTCGCTCATCTTTAACTAACTGTGTAATGCTTTAACTTGCCCTTCATTTATATATATGTGTTGCCACTGATTTCAGTTAATTAAGTCAGTAGGAGCTGAGAATTTTTATCCACGGTCATATTTAATGCCTTAGTCATTTAAACCTCTTATTTCAGTATTCATCTTCCTCTGAATGTTAGTAAGATGTCTACATGCTGACCTTGTGAAAGACATCCTGTTTCAGTGTACATACTCCACTCTCAAGAGCAGTTAGTCAGTCTAATGTTAAAAATTTCTTTCTCTTCTCCTCCTTCATATTTAATTCAGTGCTCAGCATCTTTTTATTGTGCTGTGACCCCTCCTTATCACTGACATGATAAAACCCTATAGCTCCAAGAGGCTATTTTATAAATTAGCTTATAGCCAATTTACAACTTGCATTTACTAACAGAAATATGCCCGGTGTAACAATTTAAGTCAGGATGAAATAGAAATAGTTCTAGTTTCCTGATGCTGTCCTGCCATGCTGGTAGAATCATGTGATAAGGCACTTCTGTTTGATGACTTTTTCTTGATTTTGGAACCCTTACAATACCCTTATAATATTTTGAAAATCTATTTGTTTGATTATTGTTCTACAGGATCTTTGTGAAGAAGGAAGTAAGAAACAGGGCTTTTATTGTGTCATAGGAAGTACGATGACTTGGGCAGTCTATTCACCGCACATGAAATCTGTCTTTTTAGACTTGCATTAAGGTGATTAGGTAGAAGATATCATAAGAGGGACCTGGTGTCAGTAAGTCATGCTCTGTGTTGTCTGCCAAAGGCAGATGATGCTTCAGCAACTCTGCCTGAAAATATCTGGGAGTAGTGGAACTTGCTTATTCCACAGAAGCTGAGATTATATGAGTATCATCTGCCTAAAGCTGTTCCTGGGATATGAAATGTCAGTGCTCAAACAAACCTCCCCAGGTATTTGTATTTCCTCTATGAATCCAGGTTTTCATCAGCTTGGTGCCTGTGTTCCAGTTTGAGAAGCTGCATAGAGAATTTTGAGATTGTTATAGGAATGAAATCTAAATAGAATTATCTTCAGTAGAACTAAAATCTCATTTAATATGTAAACATTGAAACTCTTGGATATTCAGTGCTATATTTCTTATGATTCTAGGTGTCTTTTTGATTGGTGTAGGGTTGCTGAGTAGTTACATTTCTATTTCAGCTATTATTTTTAACATTTAGAATACGATTACTTAAGTGTGATTCCGTCTAAACTCCTGAATTTAATTTGCTGTGTCATCTACCCAAAAAAAAATGTAATTGAAGTTTGCCTGCTATGACCAACTGAACAGATAATTGATTCAAAGAGATTTGAAGCTATAAATAAGATGATACTGTAAACTGGAATAGAGAATTCTGCTTAATGGACGCTGGAGTTATGGGTTCCTTAAATTTCTTTACTCATACATTACATTTTTATACTTATTTTCTAGGTGTGAAAGCTGGCTTAAAACGAACATACTCAGCTATTACTCAGGATCACCTAGAAGTGAGCAACATGCCACAGTGGAAACCATTGCTGTATGCCATAGCATTCCTTCACACAACTGTTCAGGTTTAAAAACACATTTCTTTTCTTCTATCATAAAACCTATGTTTCATTTATTAATGCATCATGTTATTAAATGAAAAGCCTGTTGAAATGGAAATACCATGTTGGTAAATTAACACAAATAAAATAAGAAAGAAAACAACACACCTCTATTACTGCAACTGTCTTAGAACTTTGCTGATGTCCCTCCAACAGGGATGGTGTTTCAGAGTGAAAAAGGACAGTCAACCAATGATCAGTGTACTCTTCTGTTAAATTCTTTGGGCATGACTGTGTGATCTGTCTTTCAACTAACTGGCTATTTACTAATATTTTATATCATAAAAGCACATTAAAGAAATTTACAGCTTGGGTTGGAAAACCATGGTCTTAGAACTGCTGCTTTTACAATGAGAAGGGCTAAGAGGGTGAATATAAATCCTTCCTGTGCTGAAACATGTAGGAGGAAATGAAGGTGGAAGATTATTTTGGGTCTTGCCTTTCAGGAGTTCCATTAAAGAAAGTGCTTTATGGATTAACCACAACTTTTCATCATTCTATTGACAGATTTTGCAGTATCCTTAGTTTATATTTGGTGCCTACTTAATTTAACTCTGTGGCATCCATGCACTAAAACATTGTGGTCCAATGGAAGCCTATGGTATGCTTATCTTTGACCCATTGCTTCTTTCCTGGTGAAAATTAAGAATGTTTAAATACCAGATATTACCCTAACAACTACATACTGTCAGCTGGATCTGTAAGTGATTTAATAAGAAGCAGCTTTTGCTACTTGCATCTGTCCCATGCAGAGACATCAGTGGTACAAATATAACTAGTCTGTAGGAGGACCACAAACAATTATTATGGCTGATGAGTTTGAACACTGTTTCCTAAAACAGTGACTTCATTTTTAAAATTAAAAAACTACAGTTCTAGACTCATAGATTCACTGCACTTACAAAAGGGGATTTTTTTCTTTGTGAAAATGTTAATATTCCTCTTATTTGTTTGTATCTCTCTACTGATGATGATAAATGAAGAAATATTTAACTGGTAGATAATTAGTCAAGCACTTGACCTTATGTGTATTAAGAGAACAAAAATTTTTTTAATGTTGGTGAAATACAGCCCCAGCTGGGCTACTGGGTTCTTAGCATATTTCATGTCCTCTTCTGCACTTAATGTTTTCTTCACAATAATTATCTATCAGCCTTTTACCTTTAACTCTATCTGTTTTACAGGAAAGACGAAAGTTTGGTGCATTGGGCTGGAATATTCCTTATGAATTTAATCAGGCAGACTTTGCAGCCAGCGTGCAATTTGTTCAGAATCATTTGGATGATATGGACATAAAGCGTGGAGTGAACTGGAGCTGTGTTCGCTATATGATTGGAGAAGTACAGTATGGTGGCCGTGTAACTGATGACCTTGACAAAGCACTGCTGAATACTTATGCAAGAGTGTGGTTTGGAGAGCATATGTTTAGTGAAAAATTTTGTTTCTACAAAGATTATGTTATTCCAAAAGGGAAAACAGTTGAAGACTATCTTCAATACATAGAGCAATTGCCAGTGATAGATACACCTGAGGTAAAATATTTCAATTTATTAAAGCGAGTTTTTGTAAGATAAATAATTCAAATAGGTGTATTTCCCAGAGCTGTGAATGTATAGGTCAAGATTAGCAGGCAGATCATTATAGTGGTTATCTAGCATAGATCTGCTGACCAGGAAGAGGTAGATGAGGCCTTCTGCAAACAATTGGAAGAAGTCTCACATTCACAGGGCCTGGTGCTCATGAAGGAGTTTAACTACCCTAATTATCTGCTGGAAGGGTGATACAGCAGGGTTCAAGCAGTCTATGAGATTTCTTGTGTGCATTAATGACAACTTCCTGGCACAGGTAACTGAAGAGCCAACAAAGAAAGGTGCTTGGCTGGACCTGGTGCTTATGAGTAAGGAAGAACTGGTCAGGGGTGTGAAATCCAGAGGCAGCCTTGACTGCAGTGACCAGTGATGGCATTCAGGATCCTAAGAGGAGGCAATGGGGCAAAAAACAAGACCATAGCCCTGGATTTTAGGAGAGCAGACTTCAGGCTTTTCAGAGGTTTCTTCCAGGCTTGGAAAAATCCCATGGCCCTAGAGTGAAAGGGAGTCCAGGAGAACTGGTTTGTATTCAGGGATCACCTCCTTAAAGTTCAAGAAAGATCCATCCTAACAAGGAGGAAATCAAAGCCAGCAGGAGGCCTGAATGGGTGAATAAGAGACTCCTAACTGAGTTCAGACATAAAAATGAAGTGTACAAGAGGTGGAAGCAGGGGGAGGTGGCCCAGAAAGAATATAGAGCTACTGTCCAGTCTTGCAGGTATAGGGTTAGGAAAGCCAAGGCCAAAGTGGAGTCAAATCTGTCAAGAAATGTGAAGGGCAACAAGAAAAATTTTACGAGTGTGTAAACAACAAAAGATAACTAGGAAAAATATAGGTACATTGCTGAATGGAGCAGGAGAGCTTGTAAGAAATGATATGGGAAAGGCTCAGTGCCTTCTTTGCCTTAGTCTTTACCAGCAAAACTGGCCTCCAGGAATCTCAGGCCCCCTGGACAAAAAGTCTAGAACAAGGAACTTACCCCTTGTGGAAGAGGATCAGATTAGGAAGCGTTTAAACAAACTGAAAGTATGTTTGTTCACGGTACCTGATGGGTTGCAGCCATGAGTGCTGAGGAAGCTGACCGATGTCAGTCGGGTCACTCCCAATTACTTTAAAATGGTCATGGTGATTGGAAGACGTTCCTGAAGAATGGAAGGTAGCAAATATTACTCCAATCTTCAAGGAGAGAAGAAGAAATATCTGGGGAACTACTGGCTGGTCATCCTCACCTCAGCCCCTGGAAAGGTGCTGGAGAAAACCCCCTTGCAAAGAATTTCCAAACATGTGAAAGACAAGCAGGTTATTGAGGATAGCCAGCATGGATTTGTGAAGGGGAAATCATGCATAACCAATCTGTCCGCCTTCTACAATGAGGTGACCAGCTTGGTGAATGAAGGGAGAGCAATGGATGTTTTTTACCACAACTTTAGTAAGGCCTTTGACACTACCTCCTGTAACATCTTCCCAGACATGTTGACGAAGTATGGGTTAGATAAGTGTGCTGTGAGGTGGTTTGAAAACAGGCTAAATAACCAGCACAAAGTCCAGTTGGAGAGAGGTCACTAGTGCAGTATACCAGGGATCAACACTGAGGCCAATACTGTTTAACATCTCCATTAATGACCTAGATGATGGGGCAGAGTGCACCTTCAACAAGTTCACAGGCGATACAAAACTAGAAGGAGTGGCTGATAGACTAGATGGTTGTGCTGCTGTTCANAGATGGTTGTGCTGCTGTTCAGAGAGATCCAGACAAGCTGGAGAACTGGGCAGAGGGAAATCTCATGAAGTTTGACGAGGGGAAAATGCAAATTCCTGCATTGGTTGTCCTAGTGGAAAACTAGCTGACCATGAACCAGCAATGCACCCTCATGACAAAGAGGCCAGCAGTATCCTTGGCTGCATTAGCAAGAGGGAAGTGATCCAGCAGGCTGAGAGAGGTCATCCTTCCTCTCTACTGAGCACTGATGAGACCATATCTGAAGTTGTGTGTCCAGTT
>VZZY01006119.1:0-18568 GCA_013400335.1 Eurystomus gularis | reverse complement strand
CTAGACAGAATGGCTAGAAGGAGGTGAGTGCTTGTCATCATCCTGACTGACAGAGAGCTAAAATCTATCCAGTTACCACAAGCTGAGAAGGACTTCTATGTCCTGCACTTTAGATGTAAACTTAGATTAACGACAGACAAATTGATATATGGACGGGTTAACCACAGTTAAAAATTACAAGTGGGGAAGTATTTTGCTCTATGACAACATTAAAAATTCTGAAATTTCTTTACCATAATCATGTAGAAGTTGAACAGGTTTTATCAGCTAGTGAACAAAAGAAACAAAAGGCATTTTTCTTCAGCAAGAGAAGCTGAGACACTGTGCTGAAATGGAGCAAAGGGAAAAATTTGAACTATCCAATTGTACAACACTTCTGAGTTGCAGTTTGTGAAGCCTACAGTAATTTAACACATGTCATGGAGCACTTAGAAATGTAATAAAAATCCTGTTTACTACCAGTGCAGCTCTGGGCCAAAGCATTCATGTGAGACTCATCTGATACTTATAGTTGATGACCTTAGAATCTATCCCCTTCAGGAAGAACAAGAAGATTTATTGTTCTAGGGATTTTTATACTCTGCAATACTTTCACAGGCAGATTTTATATAAATATGATTAGTTTACTAAAGCTTAGACTCCTCTGTGTGACTCAGAATACCCCTCTGCAGATCTAATACTCTTTTAGAAAAATAAGATTCCACTGCAAGCACAATTTCCCCCTCTTTTTTCCAGATGGTTAGCCTCCTCCTGAAGAGCAGAGTCAAAGAATGGATAGATTTCAGCACAGAAAATTCAGCTGTCAGGTAGCACAGGTCTCCCTGATTGTTTGGAATCTTCTCTTAATTTGTCTTCAAAAAAGGAAGGTACGTAGCCAGTAAAAGTAAAATCAGTGAAAAATCAGATTAATAGAATGGCTGGGACCTTAGCATGAAGGAGTTGTAAGTAAACCTACACTGCAGAATTTGCCATCTCTCCAAACTCCTTCCACTGTAAGAGTTTCTGCATGGAGATGAGGGATTTAACTACATGAAGCTTCCCTTAAACTTTTCCATAAAGTATACCGGAACAAAAACCCCAACAGGGCAAAAGCTGTTGCGAGAGGAACTTGGGGAAATGTCCTCACATTCTTTTACACTTCTTCCAAAGTGTTCTCTCAGCAATTTGTTTGTTACAACCTGCCATTTAGGTAGGGATGTAAAGCACTGGGCTCAGGATAATGACAGCTGATCCTTCTGCTGTCCTTAAAACCAGCTTTTCAGTCTAGATCAGATCACAAGGCTGAATCTAAGGGGAGGTGATATGCATGTTCTCTGGCCCTTAACCTTTCACACTTTATGGACATTAAAATCTATGAAAAATAAGTTATTGATACAGAAGACAAAAAATTGTACCTGAAACACATCTTTGAGCAGCACACTACTCACATGAGCTCTCCTTCTACATAATTCAATGTCACTGTGGAGTTCTAGTTCCTCATGTTTGTTTCCCATGCTGCATGTGTTTCTGTACGCACACTGGCAGAATTTCAGACTGCTATATCTTCTTGTTGAGTGTAAAACCAAATATAGCCTAGTGTAGCAGTAAAGGCTGTATCTTAGCATCTCTAGTGTAGCATCTTTCCTTAAAAATGTTGCTTTGTTTCTTCTTTGGTATTTTTTCCTTTTAATACCAGTTCTGTTCAGAGTGATGTACTAGAAACACTACCATTCATGCAAGCAGTACTTCATTTTTGTTTCTGTTTCAGCTGGAGCCCCAAGTGACAAAACCTATTGAAACCATTAGTGTTTAGATAACCCAGAAAAACAAACCTATAACTAAATGATGTATTGACCCTGAAGTTCTCCCTAGTAGTGGGACTGTTCATTTTTAAAATCAGAAAACTTCTTTTTTTCTTGCCTCCCTGTTCCCTTAGTTTTAATATAGGACAAGAATCTGAAAGTTTCACCTCACAGTTCTTTACAAAAGTTGTAGTAAGATCAAATTTAGAGCATACTACTTCTGTGTTGCCATACTGCAGTAGGTGATGTTTCTGGAGCCTCTAAGCCGTGTTTTATTGTCCCCTGTGTCCCCTGTAGTTTACTTATCAGCACAATTTCCCAAGAGACACAGTAGTGGAAGCAGGTGAAGATGCAGCCCCAGAGACTGCACTTTTCATAGCGGCTTCCCAGCTCCATAAGCATGGACACTCCTTGGGTGTCCTTGAATTTTTTTCCTCAGCTGCTATTAGGGGAGATCTTCCATCAGCTAGGTATTGTTGTGACAGTCATGTTAGCTAATACAATGGAGGCTGAACATGATGGGCTTTTGCACAAGCCTATGAGACACTAATGTTCCTATATCTTCCAGGGAATGGTCAAGAGTGGGCCCTGTGCAGTACAAAAGTGGATTCTGACTGGACCAACTGAGAAGCACACAGTTAAACCTGAGACACCCTCCAGAAAGCCTTGTGATTTATTAGAGATCAGAGAAGAAAACAGAATTGGGACAGGAGGGAAGAATGGCAGAATATTTCAATCATTATGATCAAAATCATTATGTAGAATAATCAGTCTTTGAAGTCACAAAAATGTGAAGCATTACTTCTCTAGTAAAATGCATTTTATTTATTAGAAGAGGAGCTAATACCATCAGCTTTTATTGACAAAGTTAAACCAGTTTTCGGAAACAGTGTAGGCCAATCTCAAATTAGAGAAATCCATCTTTAAAATTGGAAAAGAACTAGCAGAATTTCACCTTGAAAGGTTATTATAATGGTCTACATTTTCTAATATAGACTACTATGATTCTACATTGAACACAGACAAAAATGAGATGAGGCTGACATTCCACAAAGGTCCAGATAATACAATAAACAATGTTTCATTGTTCTAATAAAAATTTACAACTACAAATACTATGTTTTAAAAAGTAACTGGTAAGACATTCAGCAGACATATCACTCTTAATAATTAACCTTTGATTCTGCATTCATTCAATCTTAGGTTTATAAACATATATAAACAAAAGGTCAAAATAACAGCTAGAAGATACATTTCTTGAACAGTAAAAGGAAACACAGTCACTTGTTTACTGATGAATGTATCACTTGCAGTGATAAGGAGACAAAACAATGCTTGGATGATTACCAAATAATATTTTATCACCTCAGGCACTGTATTTGAGATGTTTGTGCATGTACACTTTGACCTGTACCTCTGAGTCTCTCCTTATACTTCACAGCTGCAGCCTTTTTTTTCTTTAAATGTGCCTCACCGGCAGACAGAAGAAAACCTGTTACAGTCTTTTGTGTAAGGCAGAGGAGTTGTCATCACATACATATATTTCTACAGTGGTGCTGCAGAGTTAGAGAAAAACTTGTCTGAAACACCCAGAGAGCTGCACACTTCCTTAAAACAGATTATTTTAGGAAAAGAACAACTTTTTTAAGAGATACCTACACTCCTCTTTAACCTATACTTGTTTGTTAACCTATGGTTTTACTTTTTTTCCAAGATCAAGACTTGGCTCTCTGTCAGAATTCTAGTTACGTTCTATATCTAGAGAGAAAAAAGTACCCCCTCCTACAACTTCGCCATTCAACTGTTAGGTTTTTTTTAAGCTGTATGTTTAACATTTCTATATTAGGTCACTCCTCTTCCTAAACCTGTATTTTTCAAACCTTAAGTATAGTACTTCTGCAATGTCTATTTAACCCGTCAAGTTAATTGGTTTCTGTTAGGCTTTGCCTATTGTTTTCAAGGAAGCAGCTTAGTTTGGAATTTTGGAGTGTTTTTCTAAAGCTAACATTCAATTCCTAATCTCTCTTGATTGTTAAATATTAATTTATTGACAGACCACACTCAGTGTGTCATAACACATCTGATACTTCCTGTGCCCAGAGGACACGGACTCAAGTCTAGAATCAATGCATGTTGAGCCCTGCAGCAATTCTTTTATATATAGATATAGATATAGATATAGATATAGATATAGATATAGATATATATGTGTGTGTGTGTGAGTGTGTGTTTATATAACTGTTGTGCCTAGCCAGGTCAGGACCCAATTACATTAAGTGCTGTATAAATATTAGCATCCACTTCATCCTTCACAAGGTTCTTGACCACAAGGGAAGGTGTGAAAGACCATTAAAAGGGATAGATTGATTGAGGACCTTGAAGTGATGTCATCATGGTGGTATGTGTAATTTAATGACTAAATGCAGCACAATATAGATGGTCTAAGATCTATTCTAAGGGCTACTAAATTCTGTTTTCCTTCCTTTTTTTTTTAACCATTGTCCCTCATATTAAGACTTACATCCACATCAAGGGCTATAGCATTTTACCAGATAATTTATTTTTTCTTTATGTTGTAAATATTTTAGTAGCTCTACCACAAATTTGATCCACTTATTTCAATAAACTGTTTTTCCACCATCCAATTAAAATCCGCTCTTGTCCAAAAATAACAATGTTCTTGCCAGACAAGCATATCTAAGCCTTTGCTAAGTCTTCCAGCTTTACAGGAATTCATAAAGCTTAATTAAACTTGAGACACAAATGTCAGCGAAAAAAAAATCTTGGAGGAAAACTGAAGAGCCACAACTGCTTTTTAGTCTGAAAATTAAGGTAAATGCAAAAAATTATTCATATGTGAATAAAATACTTTAGTGCACTGTTTATTCTTATTATCTCACATTCCAGCTATCCCCTTATATATTAAATGAAAGGTCATGTAGTTTCACTGTAACTTTGAAAGTATATCTGCACTCTGTTGAAACTTCCTATAACAATAATCCTCAGTCAATGACAGTATTTTTTTCAGCTGCAGTTACCCAGGGAGACTACTTTCTTGCTTTTCTTCAGACAGCTTTCACAAACAGCTGACTGAAGTCCATTGCTGTAATTAATTATGCCTTGTACAGTCCTTTTAAACCTCACACTGTGCAAAGTTGTCCAGAACAGGTAGGTCTCTTTAGTGAGATTTAGCAGCAAAAGAACTATTCTTAGGAGCCTGAACTTTGTTTTTATCAGCTGTGCTGGCCTTGTAGCTCTCTTTTGTTTTCTTTTTTTTCTTTTACATTTCAGAATGAAATAAGATTCTACTCCAAGGTTCATTAGTCTCTTTCATTGAAAATGACAGAATACATCAGTACATCTAAAATGCAGTATTTGAAGAAAGTAAAATATATTTTATTAAAAAATATTTCAGCCTGAGAAAATAAAGGTTGGAAAGTATAAATGTACAAATTCAAACATCTTGTGAACTGTTCTAATCCTTGCTCTTAGTCTGAAGGACTATTAATGCTCTCTTAATGAAATGTTGCAAAAAGTTCCCCTTATAAAACCATCGATTTATTTACCCAGAGGAAATTTGCAGAATTTTTGCTAATTTGATATATTCACTTAATGTTCATTAGCTAGAATAACAGTTTTCAGGTGAGGATGATTTTATTGTATGCTTTAAAGCTGTCTCTTGCATTAAATCAGAAAGTATTTTAATTTTTAATGACAGAATTTCTTGAAAACTTTTAAAACAGATAGGTATTTTTGTTATTCCTCCAATCTGCAAACAAGAGTTAGATAACAAGGCATACAAGCCTCGCCCCAGAGAAATGATATTCATCTGCATTCAGTCAACAGTATAAATGGACTACATAACTATTCTTATAAATTTTAAATCACAATTTTGATAAAAATACAAAACAGGCAAATACTTGTTCTGTTGTGGTAGTTACTTGATTTCATTCCAAATCCTGGAAATGTCTACCCATTCTTTTCACTATCATTAATCATTTTACAAGTTACAAAAGAAGTGATGATATCTACTAAAAAAATATTCAGAATTATATTTTAATCACTCTATACACATATGTAAATCATCATTCTTGTTTTACTTTTGATCCTGAATTTATAATGTACTTTACTATTCTTGTGTTCTTTGTGTCTTAAACCACCTGCTTAAGGAAGAGATATACTGGAAGAATAGTAAATAAGTAGAAGATTTATCTTTACATCCTTTTCTTCCAAAAAACATTCTTAAGAATTTTATATTACTTTGACACATCAACATGTCTTTACAAGGCAGAAAATTATGAATCTTGCTGGTACTTCTTAGCCTGCCTCTGATGGAAAGTGTGGAACTAAAGCAATGTTTTCTCCAGGTGGGATAGGTAAGCTTCAACAGACTGTAGAAAAGGTATGGAAATGTCTGCTTGGTGCCACACCATGTGAAGTAACTATTAGTAATTACTTCCTAGTGCTCGTATTTCTACCAGGCTGCTGCAGTGCCAACTAGAAGCTACCAGAGAGGAGCCCTGCTCTGTTACTCTTTTCCAGTCATGTGGCCTTTTCAAAAACTCTTTGATATGACCAGCTGGCCTTTTCCTAGCACAGAAAGAAGTACTCTTGTGGTGCTATGAGCCAAACCACACAGAACACCATGGAGAGAATTTTTCAAATGCATCTGCATGTGGACCATAGACAAGTGCTGGTAGGGTTATTGATACCACTGCCTTTCCTGATAATATTCCTCATTCATGAGAAATAGTATTTATAAGCCTAGTAATAGAGGCTGGGAATGGTTGCTATGAAGCACTCTTCACTAGATCATGTATGAAGCAGAGCTGGTGTTGCTTTCTGAGGGAGTTACTTATTCTGCTTGCTTGACTGGTTGCTATGGTTCAGAGAAAACAGCAGCTGCTCAAGGAAAAAGAGGGGCAACTTCTAACAAAAGGACATGAAAACGATTACTCTAAAAAATTGATTAACTGTTAAGGCAGTGATATCCTGGGTATATTCCTCTGGCAAAGCAGTTAGAGGAAGCAGAGAAGATGGAGGAAAATAAAGGTCAAAAGCACTATTTCAATCCATTCTGATACTAAAACTCACATTATTGGCATTATAGCTCTCTGAAGTTTAAAAGAATAATCAGAATGTGACAGTTTATCTTTCTATGTTCATATTGTTGATAGTAAACAAAGGTATCTGAGACAAAATTGCCATTTCCTGTTCTAGCACTGAGAAAGACGTATGGTATTTTAGATGCTGCTTTATGGTCACTGTAGGAAATGTCACTTGTTTTGGAGGAAAATAAATCTCTTGTAAATAAACTAATACTTTTTTCCTGGTTTGAGTTAGAACAGAACTAATTCTGTTCAGTGATTTTACATTTTAGCTCAGTGTCTTCTAACTAACTGCACTTTCTGAAGTTGATGGCATGTTTTTGCAGACAGTGTCTGCTTCTAGCAGTGATAATGCTCGATGTTTAGAGTTACTACCAAGGATTGGTGTGTGCAGACCAAGGTCACTGCTAACTCTTGTGTACCATATCGGGGGGTGCAGAAAGTGAAAGGCCCCACCTGCAGGGACAAGCGGCCAGGACAGGTGACCCTAAGCTGATCAACAAGGGATCATCCCATATACATCATAGTCTTTATAAAGCTGAGGGGTCATTAATGTCAAGGTCTCTTCTTCAATGGCTTGTGTCCAAGGAGGACTCTGTCCATTCTGCCTTTGATCCCAATCCATGTGTCGCTGAATCCAGTTTCAGAATCCAGCTCCTGAATCTGGTTCCTGTCTCTTGCTGAGTCCAGTCTGGGACCTCCCCAGTGCCATATTTGCATTTTCCCCTATCAACAAATTGGAAATCAAAATCACAGTGTATAATTTTACCAAGTTGTAATTAGTCATTTCTACTCCAAACTAAACATGAAGTTGAACTAAGAAAAAACATCCAAAATATTTGAAGCTGGGAGAAGTAGATTATTCCTCCACAAAGAAAGGGAAGAAATATATATTTTTTTTTTTTAAAAAAAAAAAGGCTGTAAATGCTTTCTCATGTAGGAAGGAGTTAATTTTATTGTAATGAGAAACTCATCAAAAAGGAGACTTGGGAAAGAAAAGCTACTGAGAAGAACAGTTCAAGATCTGACCTACAGTCTTAGAAAGCGTGAGTCTATTGCATGACTATTTTCACATTAAAATTGCAAAGCTTTCTAATAGTGTCTCAGGGGTTTTAGAAAATGGTTTTCAAAGAAAGACAATGTGTTCCAAAATCTCTTGAAATTTTTACTTATAGAAACTATATATTTATGTTAGTCATTCAGCCAGTTAAAGGCCAGTTACGTAGTATTTGATCTCATAGTTTTGGTAATATTACCAATGGAATTTCTACCACGTCTCTTGGGAATATATCTCACTCACAACCAGAGGGTTTTTTTTTCTCACAGAAACCAGCAGCGGACTCTTTCTACTGGGAAATTAGCTGATTAGCTGTGGGAACAGACACCCAGCTAGGCTGAGAAATATGTAATCAAAATTGAAACGGACAGAGATACTCCATTTTCGGGGTCCTTCCTAGACTTGGCCAACCTTGGACAGAGCCCAATAAGGAGGAAAGCTGCCAGGTGTCCTACCTTTGAAGTTATTTTTAAGGTTGCTCATGCGACCAGAGTTGTTTATTCAATGCTACAAAAGCTGGTCCCGCTTGTAGCAATGTCAGAAACCTTACTACAGGTGGACACACCACGTAGGACTTTCCCATTACCGGAAATGCCCCCTGACTTCTTGCTGCAACTGGGGACTCCCCAGTGATGGCAGGACAAGACACAAAACAGGACAGGATAAGGGTAAAGTACTTGGCAATGTATCTTTGCAGTAATTACCCTAGTGGGTTTTATATGACTATGCTCAGGCTCCTGACGTGGCTTATTCTTTCTTCCATTATATCCTCTACTATGATTAGATTCATTATGCTGTTTATTCCCCCACTGCTAATTATGTCATGTCATCCCTGTATCCACTGGACTTAGAGACAAAAATCAGCTTATGCTTGCTACTGGTGGCTGTGCCCTTTATGCTGAGCCAGGTAAATGGCAAAACAGATATCTAAATGTTTTCATCTTGGAAAGAAAAAGCAAACCAAAAAGTTACAGTTCTGAAAGTGTTAAGAAAGGTTAAGTTGGCTTTTTTTATTAATAAATTTTCTTAACAACTATTTTAAAATATTATCTAGTTTTCAAAGTGAAGCACCGAGTTGTCACCACCCAGTATACTGCTCAACACTTCATAAGCATTTTTTTAAAAAAAGTCTGTAATTTTGATCCTGTGCATCATATTAATTCTGCCAAGTAACATGTTGTAACAGATATCTAAGGTGATCTGTAGGCTAGCGTACTTGCAACAAATTTAATCAGTAGTTTAATAACAGCATTGCCTTCTGCAGAAAAGAACAACATGAAAGATGTGTTTCTTCCCCTTTTGTTTTCCCACACTTTTTTTTTTTTAATGTTTTCTCTATACTTACTCTTGCTCCATCATCTACTCAGTGGTTGTGTACTCTTGCACACTTACATCAGTTGGTAGGAAAAGTCTGAGCACATTTCAGGAAGATGTTTTTCCTAAAGTGTCCATCAGAATGGGAGAGGTGTGGGGAGGTGAGGCTTTTTCCCCTCCACATATAGATCTGAAAAAATGGGTCTAGCTTCAGCCGTAACATTTGCACAGTATCATGAAAATTATCAAATCTTTTGTCATTTTTCCAAGGACCCTCTCTGTTCTGTTCTTGTCTCAGTGAGGATCAGCTTTCAGTAATATTTTTTCAGCATATACCACTGTACTAGCCAATTAAGCTATCTATTAGATTATCATCACCTCAACTATTCATGCAAAACCTATGACTATTTACAATTCAAATATTTTTAAAATATTTTACTTTGGTTTAAGACATCCATCTTACGTGAAAAAAAAAAAGATGAGATTCACATAAGTTAATAGAGGAATAAAAATATTCTCATATCTTTGCCCAAAAATTTCCAATAAACCTTAGGATTATCTTGGATTTTATTTTGGTTTGCTTTGTTTTGTGTTGATCAGGTAAGCTAAATTTTTTTTTTTTTTTCAGTTTTCAGTGGAGATCTTGTTCCTCTTGGGGTTGACAGTAATCATTGACTTTAATAGTAATAAAATCAGTTCTTAAAAATTCTTATGAGCTGAAAATGAGAAACAAGATTTCAAGGACTCTGACCACACTGTGACGAAATCCAAGTTTTCGTTGCTACTGCTCAACTATCTCTTTTTGTTCTTGTGGGGACAGTTATCTAAAATATCAAATTAATTGTAGGGAAGCTTTTGGTAATGGAAATTAGCATGCAGAAGGTAACATAGCCGATTGGGAAAGATGCAGAAGAGAAATAGTGGTTTCCAAATGAAACAATTTTTCAGGAAATAATTTTCTGACCCATGTAATTCTTCAAATGGTTTTGACAACTCAAAGAATCTACTTGAGGAGAAAACAATATTAAAATATTTACATAAACTAGAAATGTTATACAAAGATAAATATCTTAAACCCTTCTCTTCCTCTGTAACAGTGCACAGTGCACCGTTGCTGAGGTATGCAGGCTACTGTGGCTACCAGGAAACTATGGAAAAGGGTGTTGGAGAAACAGACCCCAAGAGGAAAAGAACCGAAAGGATAAGGCTAAAACTTGGGTGGTCTACCAAAGTTGGTAACTCACAGGTTTGGAAATGCTAAAGTTACTCCTCAGCTACAACACAATGAAAAGTCTGGAAAAGTAAGCAGTATGGCCAGAAATACTAGTGACAGCAGAAGAGCAAGTTCGAGGCTCTTTGAGAGCCTTTTAAAACCAGAACCATAAACCTAACTTTGAAGAGTGCCCTATTTTTAGTAAAAGACAAGTTATTGAATGCTTCTGTTTTTCCTTCTAATTTTTTATACCAGATGTAGTGAAAAGTGAGACTACAACATGACCGTTTACAATTATCCCTGGTTAAGAGATGAGAACTTTCTTATTAACACCGGTGAAGACTGTCAAAATGACTTAGGAAATATAAAAGGGGAATCAAAGACTTCTAAAGTCAAGTGGAGTCTCCAACTTCAGTGCACTTGTAATTAGGCCCTGGTTTTGATGTCTGCAGAAACTCTGTGTTTATAGAATTTAAGTGTTACAGAATGCTTGTGTTTGTTTTGTGATTCTGAATCCTTCAGCTACTGGTGCACTTTCTTCAAACTTTCTTCAAATGTTGCTGGGAGTTTACATGGAATAAGGAAAGGACCAAAACTTTCTTTAACTACACAACGATCATACTATTAACAGGTAGTGTTAAAAAAAATAAGTTAATAAGTTGATTTTTTTTTCATTCATAAAAATATGTTTGATGCAGATAACCACTATTTTTAGAATAGAGAAAGTGGTGGAATGAAAGGTTATAGTTGATGAAATGTGAAAAAAATACTGAAGTGCTGGGGCCTGAGTTGTGGGCCCCAAGTTGGAGTTGACCTGTGGATGAGTCACAACCCAGCAGAATGTTTTGGTTTTCCTATTGGCTTCATGTTCCAGAGGCAGAACCTGGCCCACCTGTGTCCCTGTGGCTCTGCCCTCACCAAGGCGGTCATGGTTGGGGTGGTGGGTGAGGCCAGGGCTACAGTAACCAGGAGCCAATTAGCTGGATTAATTTACTGTTGGCTGTGGCTTCTGTTGGGGCTGATTGCACCTTGCTGAGCTCTCTTGGTGGCATCCTTCAATATGAGGGGCCACTGAGGGAGCCATCTCCGTCTGTTATGTCCAGCAGGTGATGCTGGCACAACAATGGGCAGTGGAGGAGCTGGGCCCACAGGAACCTATGGCATGATTGTTTGAAAGCAGACTTCCAAGGGAATGTTTCTAAGTTCAGCGTTGGCCTGTGTGATCAGGCAACTGATGGCAACATAAAATGATGATGGCTGAGTCAGCACAACAGATACTCAAAATGAAATATCATTTAATATTTAAGGAAGACCATCACTATTTTCTCACATGCGTTAGCATTAGGAATTACCACTGTCAAAAGAAATATTGGAACGTGACAAATTTTATTAACTGCTATTTTATTCAAACCCTACTGCAGCCACAGAAGTTCCTTAATCTCTTTAGAGATTCTTCTATACCTTTTTTCATTCTTCAGCACAAGTATTCCAGCAAAGACAAATTCACCATCATATATAGTGATTTATCCTTACTCTTAACTCAGATTGAAACGGCAATCTCATATACAGTAAAAGTAGAGATTTTGAATCACTCATAAACTAATATAGATTTTTAAATATTTTGTACAAATGCCAGATCAGTACCTAATCATCTTTGTATCTGCTTACGATACTTAATACTGTAGTTGCCAAAAGATGTGCCAAAAGACATGTAAAGCCTTAGAGGTATTGGCATGCTTGAGAGCCACATAAATTTAAATAATCTCCTTATATCCCAAAATAAGGGAAGTGGTATTCAGACCAGTCAAATGCAACTTCAGAGAACTAAGTAATTGGAGTTAACTGTGAGGGAGTCCCAGGGCAGGAAGTATTATTTTGAATAATCTGGCCTAGAAAATTTTAAAATTCCGCAAAGACATTTTATTACATTACTAATAATCTGGGAGAGGAAGGAATTTTTCTTGCTATCCAGGTTTAGTACATTTTTTAGTCTTCTAACAAATTAAAACAGGCAAGTTTAAACCTTGTGGCCTGCATCTAATCTGCATTTAATTAAACTACAAAAAAGTATTTCTGAAGCATTAGAAAGCCTAAAAAACTATGGGTTTAATTTTTCTCTTCTGGCAAAGGAATCCATGTAGACTTCCTGTGCTAAATAAATAGTCACTGGATAAGGTGTTTAAGAATGAAAAACAAAAAATAATAACAATAACTCTTGCCAAGTTAATTGCAAACATCTGTGGGCTGATTTGTAATTCAGCTCTTCAATAAACTCTAACACAAAAAAATACCCAAAGAATTAACACTTTGGGGCACCCATTTAGTGCTGAAATTTGTATCCTGAAACAGTCAAAACAATTTCAAATATGATTTTCACATTTTTAGCAAAACAAGAATATAGAGAAAAATTGAAGTAATGTCAAAGCAGTTCTTTCCAAAATGTTAAATAAGTTTCTGAAGAGGCAAGGGGATTCAAGCATTAGAGATTTCATTTTTTGTAAACACAAAATGGAGTAAAACCAAAGCAATGGGCAGCAGATGCCACTCCCTGGAATCTAGCTGTCTTTCCACCTCATTGAGTGGAAAGTAGTAATGAGTAATGATTACAGTATGCAATATCATTCTTATTCTTTTCCTGAATTAATATTTAGTTACACGAAGTAGGGCCTCTTCAAAAGGAGATTGGTATTTACTCATTCCAGAGTATCCTACAAGCTAAGAATTATCATACTCTCTTGAGATGTGGAAGAGCCAAGCTCAAGTCTTTGCTCTAAATCAAGTGTAAAAAGAGTTTTGGTCCTGGCACTTCAGCACAGCAGATAAGTGCTATAACAACTTTACAGGCTCTGGGTGGAAGAAGGCACTGCCTCCTCCAATCTTTTTGGTGAATGATATTGAAATCTGCTGGTGAATCCAGCTGTTTCTTTCCATATTTCTTGATATAAAATTGCTTATGATGCACTATATGTCACTTCATTCTGCTAAGATCTTTATCCACTGAAAAAAATTGAAGATCACCATAAAACAATTTTTAAACATACTGCCTCTGCTTATTGCAGAATAAAATAATTACACAGAACCATTAATAAGTGCCAACACTTCTAAGAAATTACATGGATTGACAGAGGAGTGAGGTGTGTGTGAGGGGTGGATATTTCTGAATAAAACTGTAGCTCAAGATCACTATCACAGGGTTAGTAGGTATAATAGAGTGTTAAATAAGGTGACTTTCTAGCTCTAATCAAGGCAAGTTTTAGAGAAACTAAATTAGTCTACCTTTTATTTTGAATGAATTAACCATGCTAGGTCCCTACACTGCTGTCTGTAGACAAAAATGTGCTTTAGGTGACAGGAACCCTAATGGAATTTACTTTTCTGTGTGAGCAGCATGAGGAGAAAAAGTCTCTTAAAAATACTAGGCAGGGCATAACCTGGACCAGCACAGGTATTAGAAGAGCCCTAGGCACAAAACTTAAGAAAAAATTATGAATTTATAGGTAGATTGAACAATGTCTCAAAATTGCTATCACAACTGGCTGTACCTATAGGAGAAACTTGTAGCAGACAGGCCAAAGCCTAAACAAGGAATTGTAACTATCATTTTGAGATGCCAACTAGGTGCTCCCATGGCTAGTGTCAGAAAACTTTGTTTCTCCCTCTTTTCTTCTTGCTTCCATTGCTGTTGGTCCAACATCTTTCAGGACTACTTAAAGTGACAGGTATAAAGGATATTTTTTCCGTTCATCAAGTTCTTTCTCTTCTGTCTTCTCTATGGGTTCTATTTTATAGGTGTGGAACTGTCTGTGCCAGACAGCTATCTAAATTTGCTTATAAACATGGTAAACACTTTACAAATTAGCTTCTCCTATAATTCTCTGAGATAATAAACAAGCCATCCTAACAATTAAATATGCTTTTGCTCTCTTGACCCACTGTTCAGAATTGTTTGAGAGCATGGGTACTGTTCAATCTTTCACTTATCAAGATAGTGTTTCTTTTTACTGCAAAGAGATCATAAATAACTATACAGAATAAAAACTTCCCACTGAAGAAGGAAGGTTAGATGAGGCCTTACAATAAAATAAAACAAGGCATGTAACAATGTTAACAGAGATTATATAGTTTGAAATGTTGACTTTCTTGGTAACTTTCTTGGTTGCTATGCAAGCTAATCTTATTTGATGCCATCAACTATAACGAGTGAATATTTCAGGATTATTGCACTACATTAACAAAAGAACAATGCAGAGACTCTAAACAAATAAGTACAATGAATTTCAACAGTCAAATGGAAAGAAATAAAATGGTGTGTTCAAATTACAAAAAGAGAAGAAAAAAGAAAAGAAAAATGGGTGAAAAAACCCAAAGATGTTAGGCACTGATTGCACTTTGGAATGTATTTCAGTAAATTCTACATTGAAACCATTATCAAGTGATAGATACCAAACATAAAAAACAGACCATGATTCTGTCTTCAAGCGTTTTTCCATTAACTAGAAAAAATTATTTGGTGGAAATTCAGTTATCCCTTACTCACAGATTTCTTCAACAACATTTCATTGTTCATTAGCCTGTGGATATTAGACTAACATTCTCTGCATGCAAGTTCATTAATAGTCTTTCCGTTTTTCAGCAGCATTTTATAAAATGTTCTGCAGATACTGCCTTGATTTTTACAGCTTACATTCATTCATACTTACTGGTCTATTGTTTGTATACAGAGCTGAGAGTTAGCTACATTTGGTAAGGAGGCCATGATTCAACTGTGATTTTTGTAAATATCTTTCATTAAAGTCAACTTTTAAAAGTCTGTATATATAGTTTGGACATGATCTGAATTGGTTTTGAATCTTATTCGAACCCAGCGTTACAAAACTATAGATGAGAAATCTCCCATGAGTAAGCTTTCTTACAAGATATGCGTGTCCTCATTTTGGCTGTAAGAAAAAAAATACTCCTTAAGACTGCAATTTGATTCTACAGCTGGTGATCCAGTATTCTAGTCATGCCAAGATGTGAAACTAAAATATTGACTAAGAGGGGAAAAAAAAGATAAGCAAAAGCTCTTAGGGTTTTTTTTTAGGCTTGGTTTAAAGTGTTGCTGAAACTTCTTGTCATCTTTCTTTCTTAACCACATCACTCACCTCTGTACATTTTCATATTATAATCTTTTAAGCATTTTACAAATTCTCAATACTTCAAATATTTAGTTTTCTGCAGTAACCTTGTAGGATATCTTAGGTCTAATTTTTCATCACCATTGACCATTCACATACCAATAACTTATCTACATGGCTCCTTACTTTGAAGTAAACAAATAAAGCTGTGGGTCTCTCTGGCTGTTCAAGCAGTACATATAACAATGACTCTCAAATTAGTCCCTTTCTGAACACTTCGTGGTTTTCATATTTTGAAATGTCAGGGTAATGGAGATCCTTTATTCTGGGCACTGTAGTGCTCATACTTCCTGGTTTAGATTGTCATTCAGACCTACATAGTCTTCAGAAGTTTTTATAATTATTTTCTTGGCATTTCTATCTTTCACTTCAGTCCAAATGGTTTATGTTGGCAGGAAATTTGCAAATGTCACTCCTTTCTACTGATATTCTCCTTTTATATAAATTATACCACATGCTCCAGTCCTCCTGAATCACCCCTTTTTATAGGCTTTACATCTTTATATTTTGGGTCTCTTTTCAGACTAAACCAAAGGTAGTTTCTATGTAATTCATCATGTTTTGCTTAACAAAAAAAAAAAAAAAAAAAGAGAAGTAAATATGCTCACTTCATACCTACAGTTCAGCTACTGCATTCTCATTATCCTTTCTTGTATCTGAAAAGAAACAATATTTCAAAATGCTTTGTCTCCTTTTCTTTGGAAAACCACCATGTTTTTCTTTCTACTTGTTACTTTTTCGCTTATTACACAGTTCTGCTTTAACAACGCTTACCTGTCATCAATTTCCTTCTGTCTCTTACCTCTCATTCAGATGCAGCTCCTGTTCAATAGCTCTCAGCTTCTACCTATTACTGGCAGGAAAGCCTAAGTACAGCTCTGCACCTTCTTCCCCACAGTCTCAAGAGGAGATGTCTGAACCACATTTTCAAAAGCTTGAATCTCCACTCTTTGTCATTTATACCCACATATACATTAGCTGCCTTCCTTTGCCATCTAAATTATCTTATCACTGAGCTGTCTAGGACTCTCTTTAGTGTAACAATTTCATTTCACAGCAAGTACTGCACTTTCCCTGTCAGCTCTTTAATTAGGACGTCAGGAAAATTGGTGGAGGTTGAGGAGGAAACGACTATTTCTCTACTGTTTTGAGAGTGGAGTTGTGTGTTTTGGGCGGGGGGAGAGGAAGATAAAGGTAGTGAAGGAAAGAAGGAAAAAAAAAACCTGCTGAAAAAAAGGAGGAGACATTTCTTTTTCCTAACAGGACACTCTCAACAAGAATTACTTGTGCTCTTTCCTCGACTTTGTGACTCTCAAACTCAGGGAAGAGTTTGCATATTTCTTAACGGCATTTATAATATCACTGATTATCCAGGTACTGCCTATAACTTTGTTGGCACTTTTTAACTTGGAAATAGGTTCTGTAAACTTTCGTCTGAACCCTTTCATCCAAATAAAAACATCTCATTATTCATCTAAGTCAACACCTTACAGATTCCAGATTTATCATCTGTGAAGGGCTTTACTCTTTAAGTTCCAACTGTATAGTCTTTTCTTATTGCAGCAATTCTAAAATGGTTTAACTGTTTGAGAAGATACTGTTATTGTCCAGATCCATTACGAGTTCTAAGTATGGTAGCTCCCATCTTCAGTGTTAGGTATGGATGGATGGCATTTTGCACTGTTGAGGGCTAAAGCAGCAGAGCTACAAAGCCAGAAAGATTTGATGGCTTAGTTTTCTCTGTTACTAAGCATTGAATAAGATAATCTGAAAGTCAGATCATTTGACCTTCCCTGGTACTTTTCTGATAATCATTCACAGAACATGATGATGTGCAAGACCCTAATTGCAGATAAGAGATTTTGTCATTTACATTTGAAAGGGGCTTTTGTGCATATGAACCCTGCAGGAGATACTGGAGAAATTATGATGGAAGGATAGATCTATGATTACAACCTGAGCCTTTTGCAATTACTGCTCCTTTGATAGATAAACAAACAAACAAGCAAGCCAGCAAATGCATGCTTTACCTTGCTTTTTGTATAACGTTGCTTCCATTTTTCTCCCCATCAGCATCAGAAATTCTCTTTATTTCCTGTCTGTTGAAAGCATTCATCTGTCTTCTCCTTTTTTGCAATGATACAGTGAATCATATATATTCTGAAGTGGGACAATATGTGCCTCAAAGATTAGAATTTTATGTGTGTGGTGTGTATGTGAGCATACAGATTTCAAACTATTAATTGCTAACTTGCCTCAGACCAGCAACGGTCCCGTGCACACTATGGTGGGTTGACCTTGGCTGGATGCCAGCTGTTCACCAAGCTACTTTATCACGCCCACTCCTCAATTGGACAGAGGAGAGAAAATAAGATGAAAGGCTCATGGGTCAAGATAAGGACAGAGAGGTCACTCAATGATTACTGTCATGAGAAAAACAGACTCAACTCAAGGAATTAATTTAATTTATCACCAATCAAATCGGAGTAGGATAATGAGAAATGAAAACAAATCTTAAAACACCTTCCCCTCACCTCATCCCTCTTCCTGGGCTCAACTTCACTCCCAAGTTTCTCTACTTCTTCCTGTCCTGAACAGCACAGTGGAATGGGGGTTGCAGTCAGTTCATCACAAGCATGTCATTGGCAGTCCTTCTTCTTCACACTCTTCCCTGCTCCAGCATGGAGTCCCACCCACAGGAGACAGTCCTTCATGAACCCCGAAGCGAGTTCTTCTCATAGGCTGCAGTTCTTCACAAAATCCTCCAGTGTGGACCCCTTCCATAAGGTGCGTTACTTCAGGAACAAAACTGCACCAGTATGGGTCCCCTGTAGGGTCACAAGTACTGCCAGCAAACCTACTCCAGTATGGGCTCCTCTCTCCCTGGGGTCACAAGTCCTTCCAGGAGCCTGCTCCAG
>VZZY01006118.1:0-12847 GCA_013400335.1 Eurystomus gularis | reverse complement strand
TGGCTTGGCTCCCGCAGGGACCCGCCATGGCTTTACTAAACTACCATGATAGGGTTGCTGCTGCCCAAGTACAGGACTTGAGACAGATGGTCTCCATCTGTGAAGCCATGCAAGATACTACTGCACAGAGTCCTGGGCAGTCTTCTCTAGATGATGCTCATTTAGCAAGGCATTTGGACTACATGATCTCAATGGCCTCTTCCAATCACAACCATTCTGTGATACTGTAATGTTATCCATTGTATTCAAAACAGTATGAATTTTACGTTACATAGTAGCAACAATTCTAGTGTTAATATTCACAGCAGCAGCTTTTGGGCACTAATTTCATAGTGACTGTTGATTTTGAGGTTTGGGGGTTTTTTCCCCTTTACTTTATTAATAGTTCCTATTCTTCTCCCTTTAACTAACAGTGTCGGTTCCTTTTAAATTTCAGTGAAGCATGCCTTCGGGTTCAGTTGCTGTTTAACAATAGCCTTCCTCTACAATGAAATAGCAATAAAATAAGTGCCCTCTCAAGTAAGTCTGTCATAGAAATAGACCACACAATAGATTATTTTGTCTGCTATTATCCTTTTGGGGGAAAGGAGTGAATAGTAAGACAGGATAACATGCTTCATTCATTAAGTTTCAGGAAACCAGCTAGTTTTCAAACATCTAACATCTCCAAAGGCCTCTTAATTGTTTTGCAAAGGCTTTTGGCAAGTTGTTACAATGTCAAAGAGAAAAGACATTCTGCAGGAAGCAAGCTCTGTCTCAGATGGAATCTGTCAGCCACTGAATTATAGTTATAAATAGCTCAAGTACTTGCTATGCTTCTGTGTTGTATAGGTTATCTAAGTTTTGAATTTGTTCAGTGACATAGGGAAGGAGTATAGATTATAGATTAAAAGATAGGAAATTAGAGAGTTTTTAGCAGGAGGGATAGATTATATAGCACACAGCGTATAAGAAACTGTTAAATATATAAAAAAAACTGAGTACAAAGTTTAAGGCTTACACAAGAGCAGCAGAAAAATTATAGTTTTCTTCCAATAATGAAGAAGCAACTTCACTACCGGATTAATGTTTTAGTTGTCCTACAGTTTTCTTAATTTATATATGACTTTGAAGAATAATTTTTTAAATATAATTGAGCAGTAGCCTTCCCTTTGTCTGATTTGCACAGCTTCATGTTTTCCATACATTCTGACATTATGTGTTAATACTGCCTACCAGAAGGCATGCTATACGTTATGTTTTAACTATTTTTTTCTCCATACATAAAAAAATCTCAGACTTTCAAGCATTGTTAACTGTTGTACTAATTTACTTATCACTGTTTTCACTATAGTGTAGATATTCATTATTATATATTAGAATTCTGTTACAATTACTAAGATACTACCTCATTTCCACTACTTTTTCCTCTGTTATATCTTAATATCTTTTGATCCTCAAAAACTTGAAGATATCTGTGTGTACCTAACTTTTTAAAATATTCAGTATGGAGTGAGCTTTTGTTTCATTGGTTAGTTGGCTTTAAATAGTCAGGACTTGCAGCAACATTTGCTGAAGTGATGTATCTTGCTACGTGTTCATTAGACTATACTCTCTTGACAAAGCTGATAGCATTATGCTCCATGTGCAACAGGCTAACAATCCACTAATGTATTCCCTCTGTGGTTTATTACTAGACCTGAAAGTTTGAATCAATATCAAGAAGCCTGCTTTAAAACTACAGCATTTGAACATAGTTCAATATCTTTTTCAAAAGCAATCTTTATCATACTTTGAGCTCCCAGAGATCTCATCCTTACCTGGGATTCATTGGAGGTCAATGGAAAGACTCCATTGATTTCAGCTGACACACAGAGAGAGAAGCACAGTAATTATTAAAAATAAAAATTGACCATGTTTGTCCAAAAAGTCACAACAGACTGGAGTTAGTAAATATGTATTAGTCAAGCTGAATATGTTTTCATACATAGATATATAGAGAATACAAATATAGCAGTGCACACACCTATATAAATATTTATATACACCTATGCATGTTCTATCTCTCTGAGAATTAGAAATCACTGTGACAACAGTCGGAATCATCTGTCTTCTTTAAAATACTAAAATAAATTTTATTAGACTAACTTTTATGAGGAGCTTTGAAAGTTACTGCTTCCATTTACCAGTTCGTATACACAATTGTTAGTCCTTAAAACTTATATTCCGAATTCACTGTGTGTACAATACCATGGAGTTGGTGCCATATAGTTAGCACCGAGGACTGCTGTCCTTGGTTATTCTTAGTTGCTAAGGTCAAGGTTATCAGGCTTGAGAACAAAGAAGGGCGAAGTGAAGAAGAGGTATTCTTTTTACCTAGATTCACTCACTCAAGTCTAGTGTTTTCATTCTGCTTGCTCCTCTTCAAAGACAGGGAAACTCATCTGCACCCACTATTGCTTATCTTGGTTTTCATTTTCCTTTCATCTTTCTCACACATTTATCAGGATGTCTTGCTTATTTGCAGTCCCTTATGCTAATCTTGTTTTTTCTGTGGTTCTGTCTGGCGTATGTGTTACTTGGGCCACTGTTGTACAAGTTTTTCTATGCCTCCCACAAACAACTGCACACTTCTTTGTCCCTTCGTTGCTCATAACATTCACATACTTATGTAAAATGTGCATATATATCCTTTGTTTGGCAATGTTACTAAATAAAATAACCAATGCAGGGAAGGTAAAGCAGAATGTGGCACAAAGTCTAAATGAAGTAGAAAAATGAGTAAGCCATGAGTCACACAGTTGCTATACTATGTGGTGTTAAATATGGTACCCAATACTAGGATACTTTGAATGGACATGGAGAAACACACAGCCAGAAGTTAGAATGTCACAGTGCAACAGTAGTTACATTTGCATTTGCAAATAAATTCAGTACCTACAGACAGAAGCTGTAACCTGTTTTCATTTTGAAGTATCACTTGGCCCAGTTTAGTCCTGAATTGCACAGTACTGCAGAAGATGGAAGCATAGATATTTTTCCCAGTTTCCAACAGAGTATCTGGACTGTTTTTTGTTTTGTTTTAATATCAATCCACCCTTAGTAAACGTAAGTGTTATCGTCTTCTGAGAGAAATTTAACACACTTCATAATGCAAATGAAAATGGATCTGTATAGGTCCATATCCAGATCTGCAACCTGAACCCACACAAAGTCAGCGTCTAACCCTCTGATTCTGTTTGGTCCTCCATTTTTTCCTTCCATCGATATTACTCCCACACCAGTGCACACCAGTGCTACCTTAGCGTGAGAACATTTCAAGGTTGAATATGAAGAACTATATACTTATTTTGCTTTTTACACTGTAAGTCTTTCTGCTGTTGTCAGGTAATCTGCTGACCTTGCAGAAAGCAAATGCCCACAGAGACAGATGAGTGATTCCTGTAGTCTTCATAACACTCAACATTCATCTTATAATCATTTAAGTATCTGTTTTATTTCTTATAACTTTTATGTAAATAATTGCAAATCAGGACTATGTGTCTTTTATTAATACTCTGCAACACTAATACTCTACGGCACTAATACTCCACAAAATGTGTGTAATAATATAAATTTCCTAATCAGATTTGTGGCCTTTTCATTTGTTTTTGTTATATTCTTTCTTAAACAACAATTGTTGGCTATTGTCATAGACAGGCTTTTGTGCTAGATAAATCATTGGTCTGTCCCAGTACACAGATTACTTTGTTCCTTAGATATTCAGCATTTTCTTACATGGCTTTATAATCTAGTTGTCTTCACATCCTATTGTATGAGTACCAAACACTTGCAGGACTTCTATCCGTGCCAAGAAACTTCAACAAATATACACTATTTTAAATCAGTAATAGCCAGATAGATTGTTTTTCCTACAATAAATGCTATTAGGGTAATCTTCTGACAAATGTCTTTCTCCATTATTTTGCACTATTATATTACACAAAGTTAAATTTTTTGTCAGATAGTGAGGTGGCAGTAAGAATTAAAAAACTGTAACCTGAAGTGGAAATTCATGAATAAGAGAGAAGTTTTCTCCAATTTTTACCCTATTAAGGTATTTTTATTAATTAAATGTGGAATGTTTGCATTTCTTTTTAAAAGTGCTGTATAAGCATTGTGGAAATAATTTTCAAGGCTGCCCACTAAAAACATTTATCTGTGACTTTATTGTTAGTAGCAAAAATGTATTACTACACTGCTATAACACAAAATAACCTTTTAGTTTATTACTTCACCACATTAATTAATTTATTAAATATTAATGATGAAAAAGCCATTCAAGTGATGTTATATAGACAGCTTCAGCATTGCTAACGTGTTATTACCCCATTTATCAGCAGCTATGTATAAGACGTACAAAGCAATATAACTAGTAGATGATGTACATTCATACCATATGTTGTTAATCTAGTTAATGGAATAACAA
The DNA here is from genome assembly GCA_013400335.1 of Eurystomus gularis. Taxonomy (NCBI): domain Eukaryota; kingdom Metazoa; phylum Chordata; class Aves; order Coraciiformes; family Coraciidae; genus Eurystomus; species Eurystomus gularis. The sequence goes on along the minus strand of VZZY01006118.1, from coordinate 8,400 downwards.
ATACATAGCTGAGTCTATTAGATGTGCGACTTAACAATATACATTTCTGTTGAAATACTTTATCTTCCATTGACAGGATGATTACACTGTCTTTTTTATTTCAGATAAAGAATGGAGTATGAACAAAAATATTTTTAGAGTTATAGTTATGCCAGGTTTTTTTTTGTTATCCAAAATGTTGCATTGAGAAAAGCTCTACACTGAAATAAATGTACTTAATTTCAGATAAATATTTTCTAATGTATATTAAATGTAATTAAATCTTCATAATAATTTACAACTCTGCGTATTGAATTTTACTTAGCCCCCTTTAAATTTTCTTCTTTGTCTTCCTTTTGTGACCATTTATTGCACTACAACAATATGAATTGTCATCTTCCCTCTGTTCTCCTGAAGTAGATGTAATATAATGTCAATCTTCTGAGCTGAAACTATACTTGAATGTCAGTTTTGGAAGCTGAAATTTTGGTTTTCTTTTTAGCTTCAGTATGTTATGGTTATTGACCTAAACCTTGGAGGCTGGAGATTTAAACTCTGCTGTGTTTTTTATTCATCGTACATCTTGGACAATTCCCTAAACCCTGCTCATTTTGTTTCCTTTATCAGTATTGTCTCTAATTAGTTTTAAAAGTGATATGTTTATGAAGCTATGATTTATAAATGAACATCTTCTATTAAACAAACATGCTAATTATTTTATTTGTTCTTTTAATAATTTAAACCATAGGCAGTCAACTTTATTATGTAGAAAATTTGATGTTTAAGATATCAGATTGCAACTATCCTTTTGAAAGCTCCTGTAAAACTTTAATTAATTTAAGCAAATAAACCATTCAAAGGGAATATAAAAATCAATGCTGTAAATATTTTAAGGGTAATTCTTTGTTCTACATATTCCAACTAATTAGTTCTGCTTATCCTATTTTCTACTGGAATATTTCATGCATTTGTAATGTGACATGTTTATTAAAAAGGTATCTGCATTCTGCAATATAATAAACCAAAGATGTGGGCATGTATTCGTCAAAGCACTGTTTTGCTTTCTAAACTACATTGTCTATAATTTTAGATTCTTTGACTTTAATTGGAATATTATTTGTTCCTCAAATCACTCTGTACGTTTACTAGTATTTTAAGGTACTAATAATACACTTTATAACATTTTTCAAAATAGATACATTAAACTCTCCTGCACACTTACTTCTAGGGTAGTATCAACATACATGAAATAGAGAGTTAATATAAACATGGGTTTGAATGTTTTAGGAGTGGTGTTACTTCTAAAAGAAATAGTTAATGTAGTGTAGAATACTTGCAGTGGCACAATTATTCTTGAGCTCCATAATTTTTTTTGAGAAACTCCACATGCAGTAAACATCAAGCTTAACATTAATAAGAGATTAATTCAAAAATAATCGATTTTACTCTATCCTATAAATCATATGCTCTGTCACATATGATCTCAAACATTCATATTTTCAAGCCACATGGAGGAATGAGAATGTAGAGGATCCCTGAAAAGCCATACAGTTTCTATGCAAATGTATTTTCAAGAAAACCTGTATTTAAGCTGTTTTTTTCACTTGTGTTCAAAATATGGCCTGAAGCAGGAGTGGTGGTGGTGTCAAGTCAGAATTTTTGTTGCTGGAATAAGTTGTGCTGAAGAATTGTATTTTATATTGACAAATGTTTTTGAAATTCACTTATTCAAGGAGACTACTTCCAGGACTATCTTCCAGGTTCAAGCTTACTCTTGTTCTCTGCTTCTGTTTCTTTCCCATTTTCTTGACTTCTTTGCTACACTCTACACAGCCTTATGACTTCTTTTTTCCCCACTACCATTTTTCTGTAGGCTGTTAATTAGGATAAAGTTTTGTAAGGAATTTTTAAAGTTTTGTTAGAGTCAAGAAAGACTTCTTCTTCCCTTATGAGTATTGTAATAAAAGTATTACATAAAGACTAATTCTTTATCTTTATTTTAACCCAAGTAGGTATTTTTAATAGATTTTGTGGACAAATAGCCCCCCATTGTTACATAAGATGTGATTCCAACATGCCTTCTTGTGACTGTTCTGCCAGCACCTACTGTGAAGCTCTTAATTGGCCTTAAAGACACATAGCGAACACTTTGTTCAGACTTATATAGGTAACATCAGTCTTAAGCATGTGCAGCAGAAGATCTTTAGATACCTGAGGAATTTTCCCATGAAAGGGATTAAATTATGGAAGGGAGGATTTTCCAGGAGTTTTACATTCTGCTTGCAGCCCACTATAAGAACTTAAATTCCATGTTGATTAGAATCTATCTCTGTAGAGAAATTTGCAATGCCAGTCATTGCAATGCATTTCCAAAAGAATTCACTATCACAGAATCACAGAATAAATGAAGCTCTAAGGGATCTGTGGAGGCCATCTGGTCCAATGCCTCTGCTCAAGCAGGGATAACTAGAGCTGGTTTCCCAGGATCATGTATGGACGGTTTAATATCTCCAAGGATAGAGATTACACAACCTTTCTGGGCAACCTGTGCCAGGGCTCAGTCACCTTCAAAGTGAAAAAATATTTCCTGATATTCAGGAGAGATCTTCTGTGTTTCAGTTTTGGCCCATTGCCTTTCACTGAGCACCACTGGAAAGAGCCTGGCTCCCTCGTCTTTGCACCATCCCTTCAGGTATTTATGTGCATTGATAAGATGCCCCCTGAGCCATAAATGTCACAAGACTTCCTGAAGTCCAGGAAGACAATATTCACTGCTCTCCCCTCATCTACCAGGCCAATTGCTTCGTCATAGTTCACCAAGCTGGTCAAGCATTACTTCCTCTTGGTAAAGCCATGCTGACTATTCCTAAAGATTTTCTCTTCCTTAATGGGGCTGGCAATGGTTTCCAGGATTAGATGCTTGTGATGGAGAAAGGAACTTCACTGCAAGATTCAAATCGGCCCAATTCATGTGATTTGAACTTCACTTGTAGGTTCAGTAGAGAGACTTCACTGCAAGGTTCATAGTAGCAATTTATTTGAACTTCACTCACAGGTCCAGTACGTTACTACTACAGATTTATGGATTCAGCAGAAGAATACACTAGTGCAATTTAAAAAGAAATACACAGATACACTATTACAAAACTAGGTGAATCTCGGAAAAGTACTAGTAAAAATTTTAAGAGTGCTAGATCTTAACATATGCCAAATACCACACTTGTGTTTCTTAATCACTTACCCTTTCTCAGGTAAGGGGTCTCAATCCCAAGGTAAAATATCCTCACATGATGTCTTGAACAAGGAGGGAAGGATCTCCTACACTCCAGCAGTATTGTTGCAAAAACTTTTCCCAGTTCTACCCAAAAGCTTATAGTTTTTATGCAGTAAGGATGGGATGGGGGATAGGCAGAGGTATGCCCAAGGAGATTGGACTATCTAGAGTGTTTATCTTCAGTGTTTTGATGAAATTTCCCTTATCTTTTAATGGATGCACCCTACCAGTTTTACTGATTTTGTGATGTATAGTATGCAAATTATATACTGAGCCAAACTAACATGTATCTCGAGAACAGATAGTGGTTGGAATGAGACTCAGAGCAAAATGTTCATTACTTGGGTTCTGGTTCCACTCAGGTTTCAGTTTTTGTCCCCTTGTCTCAGATAACTAGATAACTCTGTGGTGGGTCATTTTTCACAACTTCTCCCATGGATCATCACAAATAAACGTCTGTCAGGGCAAGACAGAGCTGAGCTGAATTAACACCTTCCTGCACCTCGCCTTTGTTCCCTGAAACCTGTTCCATGGGTATCCACAAAATGCTCCATCACCCGCCCTTCTCAAAGACAGGGGTAACATTTGCTTTCTTCCAGTCTTTTGGCACTTCTCTCAGTTATGATTGATCAAAGATTATTGTGAGGCCACTCACAATAACGTCTCCTAGCTTCCTTAGGACTCATGGGTGCATGTCATCAGAGTCCACGGACTTAACAAAAGAGTTATAAGTTGAGTTTAGATTGAATATGGGGAGGTTTAGATTGGATTTGGGGAGGTTTGTATTGGATATCAGGAAGAAGTTCTTCACTGAAAGAGTCATTAGCCATTGGAACAGGCTGCCCAGGGAGCTGGTGGAATCATCATCCCTGGAGGTGTTAAAAAAATGGGTAGACATGGTCTAGGGGTTAGGGAGATGTTCACAGAAGGTTTGACTAGATGATCCTAGAGGACTTTTCCAACCTGAATGATTCTATGATTCTATGAGTGAGTAGACTCTTATAGAAGTTTACATGAGATGATAGGACATCTAAAAAGTGTACAGTTAGAAATCTGCAGAGTGATTGAAAAGCTATGCAAGACATCCAGTAGTCACTACCAAGAACAGAATCCCCTCTTAAGTTAAAGTATCCTATCATGGAAGTCAGTAACTATCTTGGTTCAGCTAGGATAGGGTTAATTTTCACCAGAAGTAGGGAGGGAGCCAGGATAGACACCTGAACCAGCCAATAGGCTATTCCATACCATACAGATGTCATGCCTGCAATGCTAGGAGCATGCAGGCTGAGCTGGGGGTTGTCGTGTTCCTTTTAGCTCACAGTCTGTACGGTTTATATCACTTGTTTTGTATATTGTCTCATCACTGCTATTGTTACTATTGTTCTTCTTACCGTTCCTTTTACATTGTTGTACTAAATCTTTCTTATCTCAACCCATGGGATTTTGTACTTTCCTCCCTCTTCCCCTTCCCATCTGGGGGTAGGGGGGCAGTGGGTGAGCAGCCATGTGGTGCTCAGGTCCCAGCAGGGTCTAAATCACAACAGTAGCCTTAGAGTTAAGTAGCCTTCTCTTTTGAAAGGACTTGGAAGCCATTATTCTACTACATTCATTAATACAATGAAATTAATCTAGAAGTTACTGCCTCCTAAATAGACAATAACCTACTAACTAGGTGTTCCCCTGACAGATGAGAGCACCTTCTTGATATCCCTACTCTGTCCATTTGTGCATACAAGAAGACTATCCTAATTAGGCTTTTTGGGATTACTGTTTTTTGAACTTTTTCTGCTGAATTTTGAATATTCACTGAAGCAGGGACCTGAACATGAAACTTTCATTTCCCAGTTGTGTGCTCTAGCATCTAAGACTACAATGCCATTGTCTCTTACCAGCTGAATTAATAATGTATTGCTACAAAGTGGAACAGCTCCAAGAGAAAAGATAAATATCTCAGTCGGCGAAGAGCGAAGAAGCAGCAGTGGTGAGTTCTGTAGCCAAGCACTAGATTAAGGCAGACAGGGGGTTCCCAGAGCCAGAGGAACCTGAGGCAGAGTGGTGAGATACAGCAGCTGTCACATAAGCGAGGCTGAGAGGGTGACTTGGCTGAGGGCATTGCTGGGGAAACGGTGGGCGATTTAAACATGGCGAAACTGGAAGCGACACTTGGTCAGCAAAGAGCAAAGCAGCAGCCAACTCTCTGTAAGCACGTGAGCGAGCAAGACACACTGAGGAGAAGCCCCCATGCAGCAAGTTTGACTACCAAAATGGTGGGTACTCGCCTTAGGACCAAAACCACTGCTTCTTCAGTGAAAGCCCCAGTGACATCTGATGTGTCAACTCAGACAGAAGTGGTAACAGAGGAATCTTCAGTACAGGCAGTAGGCTGCAGCGACTGTCCAAACCCCTCCCCTGGGGAAAAGGTAATTACCTGCACAAGATGTGCACAGGTGGAAGACCTGTTATGTCAGGTGGCTGAGTTACAGGAAACAGTAGCCGGGCTGGGCAGCTTTAGAGGACCAGAGGCAGAGATTGACAGGTGGCTCCAGAACCAAGTTCCAGCAACTGACACCACTGAGGACAAAGCACCCTGGATGCTGGTGTCCCACAGGCACAGAGCCCTACCATGGGGTCCACCTGCCAGCATCTCAACTAAAAACAGATTTGAAGTTTTAACAACAGCAGACACCAATAAGCAAGGCCCTCCAGTCACAACTGAACCAAGAGCGAAAGGCAAATATCACAGAAGGAAATGACGTGTACTTGTAGTGGGAGACTCCCTATTAAGGGGCATCTGCCAACCTGACAGGCATTCACCACAGCTGCCTTCCTGGTGCAAAGATACATGATGTTGCCAAGAGGGCGTTACAATTTGCCAAAAGCAAGGACTACTATCCATTACTACTCTTTCATGTAGGCTCAAACAACACCGTAAGCCCTAACTTGGGCAGAATCAAGAGAGACTATAGGGCCCTGGAGGAGAAAGTAAAGAATTTTGGTGCCCAAAATTATCTTTTCCTCCATATTACCAGTCCAAGGATGGGGAGCAGACAGGAATAGGCACATAACGCAGATCAACTTCTGAATGCCTGGCTGGCGTTACTGAGAGGGTTTTTGCTTTTACGATAATAGGAGCTTCTATGAGGACTACATCCTGCTAGGAAGGGGTGGAATTCACCTATCTAAGACAGGCAGGGTAATCTTTGGCAGCAGGCTGGCCAACTTGGTGAGGTGAGCTTTAAACTGAGAGACTTGGGGATAGGGATCCAAAATGGCAATGCCCATGCCACCATCACTACTACAACCAATTGGGGAATAAATCAGGCCAATCAAGGTAGTGTAAAATGTGCCACAGCTGTCTTCCTAAATGAAAATAAAAAAACTGGCAACTTAAAGTGTATGTATACCAACACACATAGTCTGGAAAAAAAACAGGAGGAACCGGAGCTCTGTGCCCAGTCAGAAAGTTATGACATCATAGGAATAACTGAAACATGGTGGGACAACTCTTACAACTGGGGTTTTGGGACTGATGGCTATAGGCTATTCTGTAAAGACAGGTAGGGTATAAGAGGAGGGGGATTCGTACTCTATATTAAAGAGAACCTTGAAGTCAATTATGGTAATTGTAGAAGCCCTATTGAATGCCTCTGGGTCAAAATCAGAGGCGTCATCTCCAAGGGAGAAATCTGTTACAGACCCCCAAACCAAGACAATGAGACCAATGAAGCGATACTTGGGTCAACTAAGCAAGTTTCAGGCCAACAGAACTTTGTTCTCATGGGAGACTGTAACCACCCAGGCATCTGCTGGAAGAACAACTCAGCAGTTCATCTGTCACCCATCAAGTTCCTGGAATGCTTAGAGGACTCCTTCCTCACACAAATGTTAGATGTGTCAACCAGGAAAGGGGCACTGCTGGACTTGTTGATCGCTAACCAAGAAAGCATGCTCTGTAATATCTCAGTTAGTGACAGCCTTGGCTGCAGTGATCACAACATTTTGGAGTTTGGGATAATGCTGAACACACTAAAGGTTAGTTCCAAGACAAAGGTTTTAGACTTTAGAAGAGCAAACTTCAGCTCGCTCAGGGCTTAGTTGGCAGGGATCCCACAGGAAGCTTCAATCGTAGATAAAGGAGCTAGTAAGTGCTGGGAGTTTTTCAACAACACCCTCTCAGAAACATGAAACCAATTCATTCCCTCTAGCAGCAAGGGGAGTAGGTGGAACAAGAGACCCCCTTGGTTTGACCATGAGCTTATGGGTCTGCTTAGGACCAAAACAGAAATGTACCAGAGGTGGAAAAGTGGAGCAATACATGCTGAAAATTACAAGAACATAACCAGGGTATGCAGAGATGCAGTTAGGAAGGCAAAAGCTCAGCTTGAGCTGAAATTGGCCTGAGACATCAGGGAAGGGATCTTCAGATATGCCAACAACAAACAGAAGCAGAAGGAGAGTATTGGCTCACTACTAAACAGGAGAGGTGAACTAGTCACCAACAGTGCTGAAAAGGCAGAGGTCCTCAACAACTACTTCCCCTCTGTCTTTACCAGCACTGTTGGGTCCCAGGCCACAGGAACAAAAATCCAGTTTGAGGCAGAGGCAGACCCACTGTCAGTGAAGGAAGAGTTGGTGTGTCAACTCCTACAGGAGCTTGACCCATACAAATAAATGGGCNGTGAAGGAAGAGTTGGTGTGTCAACTCCTACAGGAGCTTGACCCATACAAATCAATGGGCCCAGATGCCATCCACCCAAGGGTGTTAAGAGAGCTGGCTGATGTCATTTCAAGGCCACTCTCCATAATGTTCAAGAAGTTGTGGGGATCAGGAGATGTGCCTGAAGACTAGAAGAGGGCTAATGTCACTCCTATCCATAAGAAGGGTCCCAAGGAGGACCCAAGTAACTATATCAATCCCTAGGAAGATTATGGAGCGGATCCTCCTGGGGACTATCACAAGTAAACTGAAGCACATAATTGGGAAAAGCCAACATGGATTCATGAGGGACAAATTATGCTTGACAAACCTAATTGCCTTCTGTGACAAGGTGACCGGCTTGGCTGATGAAGGGCCAGCGGTAGATATAGTCTGTCTGGACTTCTGCAAGGCTTTCGACATGGTGTCTCACAGCCTCCTTCTTGAAAAA
>VZZY01006117.1:1156750-1185728 GCA_013400335.1 Eurystomus gularis | reverse complement strand
TAAAAGAAATACTTGATTACTTGATACTTTAATCTCTTTAAATCAGTAAAAAATAGAAAATAAGGAATAGAAAACTAAAAATCTGTCACGTCCTTGGAAAAAAGCTAAGTTCATTTAAACTAAAAGAAGGGTATTACTGCTAATTTTAAGACAAAGATCAGCTTGTTTACTGAGGGTTGGTTTTTTTTTTTGCAGGAATTTGAAGATAACTTTGATGATGAAATAGATTTTACACCTCCAGCAGAAGATACTCCATCTGTTCAGTCTCCAGCAGAAGTGTTTACTCTTTCAGGTCCCAGTATTGCTTTACCAACTCCCTCCCAGTTTCCATCTCGTACAGGTAAAATGCTGGTTTTAATGAAAGAAGTAGGCAATTTCAGTGTCAAAAATGGGAGTGTAGCTGATTGTGTTTGACTTCACTGGAACAAATAAATTGTTACAAACTTACATAAACCAAGTAAATATATTTTGTAGGGTACAGGATAAAATATGAAATTATTACTTTAAAAATGTTAACTTATGGCAAGGTGCCATGTAAGGTAGCTTAAGAGAATGAAACTAGTTTAAATAAAGCTCTGGAGTACTTTTGTTGTGCCTCTACATACATAAAGGGTTTGAAGTACTTGTGGATGTTAGGGACTAAAATCCAGTGACAACTTAGCCATGAAGAAAACTACTAAAGAGCAGAAGTGACTGGGCCATTAGCCTTAAACTGAAGCAAGAGTGACTCTTTTACTTGACAGCAGTGCTACCGCTTCAGGAGCGTCGCTTTCTTAATGGCACCGTAGCCTTTTCATGCTGTAAACGTGAGAACTGGTCAGACAGAGCACTAGATTTCTTCTCCCTGTGTGAAAGGTTTTTTGGAATATATTCTTTAAAACACAATTTCTGCAGAAGGAAATTTAAACATCCTAAATATTACAAGCGTAGTTTAGCCTAAAGTAGTTATTCTCTTATTATACTACTTCACATATAATTTTTACGTATGTTGCTTGTGTTGCTTAATCATTAGATGTTCAGGGAAGCTTCTAGAATAACTTCTGTACCTACAAATTTCAGGAAACTGTCAATGTGCCTGTGTAGTTGTACTGATGCAGCCTCCTCTGTGCTTAGGAGCATGTTGACAGCGTATCATACAACTATAGCTATTCCAGTAAAATAATACTGATGTAAATGTGGCTTATGGAAATAAAAACGTTGGCTAGAATTCTCAGTCAGACAAGTAGTGATGATGGAAAGTTTGTGTGTGCATCTATTAGCATTCCTAACCAACTAGGCAGAGGGATAAATAAACACTGCTGAATCTCTTCCGTAGTATAGCGTCTGCAATTGTTACTGTCCATCCTCTGCCAGGATCTGGGTCTTGTTTTCTATACTTTCTCTCTCTGGGCTCCTTACATTAGGTATTTTTAGTCAGAAAATGTCCTCTTTCCAGATGACAGCTATAAGTAGGGCAGTTGGGTTGAAGAATAAAGCCGTCAAATACTTTCTCTTAAAATGGTAATTCTAACTATAAATGTTCAGATGTATAAGCAATGAGTATTGTCTTGGGTTTTCTACTTTTATTTTCATGTGAAACTTTTGTAAGCAGACTATTTGCTCTACCCAACTACACTTTTATATTGGAATTAGAACTCAGCCTTTTTACTTTCTTACTGAATGTGTTAAAGATATAAAGGTTTACATTTCATAAGGAGGAGAATCGCTGCGTTATTGCAGGAGGTGTATTCTGGTGTGGGTTAGAAGCTGGAGCTGGGAAAAGTTTCACTTGAGTGCTGATGTATCAATGTTACCTTCATACTTTGTCTTAACTGGGTTTTCTTGCTTGATCTGAGTTTATGCATGTAATTGGGAATAAATATTGTAGGAGCTTGCGTTATTTCCTCAACAGTTGATAAGTTTGGTTTGATACGTGTTGCATTTGTTTTGTTGCACGTGGCAGATGGATCAAAGTCTCAAATTGCACGTCACAGTCTAAACTACATCCAGGAAATTGGAAGTGGTTGGTTTGGAAAGGTGAGAAGATATCTTTTAATATTATACTGCAGTTTGAGTCTTATTCCTAACTGACTAGGCTACTCTATTTCCTTTTAAAATGGTACTCTAAAAAATAAAAGTAATAGCATAAGAACAAAAATTGAAATGAGGTGTTTCTTTGCATGTACTTTTTAGCTGTAATCACAGAAGTAATCAGTGCTTCTTTCATTTACATGTCATTTCTTACAGTTACTAAGTAGACATTTCACTTTAATGGGTTTGAATTAATGCATTCCTGTTATTGCCAATTATTGAGGAAAAAATCTTAAGTAAAAAAGTGGTCTTCACTAGAAAACGTGTTTTCTGAAAGTCAACGGGTAGATCAGTTATCAAGATTACTAAGTATCAGTGTTTAATTATCAGAGCTCTGCATGCATTGACGAAACAGAAAATCTTACAGCATGTATTTAGCTCTTGTTTTTCTTTGCAGGGAACTCCAAATCTTTTTTCCCTCTAATTAAAGACAATGGTTATCTTTTTTTCAGGTTCTTCTTGGAGAGATCTACACAGGCACTAGTGTAGCAAGGGTAATAGTGAAGGAATTGAAGGCAAGTGCAGGTCCCAAGGAGCAAGAACTTTTTTTAAGAAATGGAGAGCCCTATTAGTAAGTAATGTTTCCCAGTTTGGTTAACTTAGTTACTAAGTACTACTGCGTAGGAAACATGGACATTTCTTTTGTTCAGTGTTATGTCCTTGCTTGTTCTATCTCATCACTGAAATGCTTCCCTTTGAAAAGGGAAATACAGTCAATCAGAAGTGAGTAAAAGTTGAATTTGCTTAGAAATAAAACTAAGCTCTTTGCTTAAATGTATTTGGTAATTGTTGTCCACGACTGGAAAACACACTTGGTTTGGTTTATCAGATTTTCTTCTACAGCTGTTTGAAACAAACTCCTGATGTCGCAAACTAACCTTATGCCTAATTACTTGACTCTGAGAACTGAGGTTTAACTCCTGTACTTGCCTTTCCTGTTAGAAGCAGGGCAACTGGCAATGCTTTGTCTGTTATCAGATACACATTAATTTCTTTAAAGTTCCATCTTTCAAAAAATTAAATGCAACATAGTGTTAAAAACATAATTTTATTCAGGTAGCTTGGAAGGATGCTTCTGTGCAAAAAAACCCATACCTGAATTACACTAACTTCAGTCCAGTAGTGCTCTACAACTGAGAAATCATTGATCTGACTAGAAATGCCAATAAACTGGGATTGTTTGGTGTTCTCTTCCTCTTGCGTTATGCTTGGAGGATACTCGCTTCTGGGGGTTGAGCCTTTGTACGCTCAAAAGGAATCTGATTTATTAGAGGGAGTGTACTCTTCCTGTGTTTTGGGAGTAGTGAGAGTTTTCTGAAGAGCTAACTGCTGCGAGCTGATGGCTTTTGTGAGTGGAGAAGGGAGGCATGCTGTAGTTCACTGGTTGTGCCTCATGGCGTGGTTTGCCATGCCTGAATATGCTCCAAGTGAATGCTCACTGAGAGCGTTCTGTTATTAATGCCTTCTAATGCCCTAGTTATATTTGCATTTAGGCTTAAATTGTTGACAGTTGTCATAAGAAATCTCATGCCTTATGTTGCATTGGCATAAGTGTTTTTGAAGCAATTTAGAAAGCTGATCTGGCTGGGAACTAACCTGGCGAAGAAAAGGTTTAGCTTTTAGCCAGATCAGTTCCTCAGTGTAGTTCACGAACCAGTTGCATGCACTTCTTTGGTATAAGGGGTGGTGGGAGGATGGGTGTGACTTTCTTGTGGCAGTGCTGGCTTTTGTGGCTTTGAGATCCTCTGAGTTTCAGCTGCTATCAATGATATGCTGCAGCAATACAAAGGAGATACAATGGTGTAAAAGGAATCTGTGACTTTGGATGCTTGCACCTTCTGTTCATGCCACCTCCCCCTCTCTGCCAATGTTGTGTTGAAACTTCTGGTAGGGATTGATTTCAGTGTGTTGCGTTATGCTGCAAATAATGTATAATGTGATCTTTCCGGCTTTCACTGTGTTTGTTCATTCCAGCATTCTTCAGCATCCAAATGTTCTCCAGTGTATTGGGCAGTGTGTCGAAGCCGTTCCTTATCTCCTAGTTTTTGAGTTCTGTGACTTGGTAAGTGCACTTATACAAGCGGCTGCAGTTGTTTTTCCATTCGTTTAAAATTCATGTGCTGTATTTACTGCTCTTCACACATGAAATTATTATTTTTCTGGGAAGCTTTTTGAATAACCAGAATCTCAGAAGAAGGGCTTTTTTTGCTTTAGAGACAAACCGCAAGAGTAGTTTTTTGTTATATTCTTTTCAATTCTCATGTAAATTTTGTGTGCTCGTGGAATGTTCTGAAGGGAAAAAGAGCTGCTCGTTCTTTGATAACAGAATTACTAGCCTCTTTCAGTTTGCCTACGTCATGTAACAGTGAGCTTGGAGGGGAAAGGAGGTCACAGAAGGAAGCTTTTTATTGCAGTCCAGTATCACATGCACATGCTCACAATCACATCTTAAATTGTTTGCTGTCTGTGCAGCCTTAAATGTGCTTTTATTTCCAGTTCTATGAAAATGGTAATTGAGAAAACAAGGAATTTCTTCCCTTCTACCTTCCCCCTTTCCAGAGTGCCCCAATTTTTCCCATGCTCTTTGGGCTAAAATGCAATGGTGGGCTCACTTCCAGAATCGGTAATGAGTGTGTTCTAATAGCTAGAATTTTCAGTATCATCCTGTTCTCTTCCTGATCCTTTTGTTACTGTATTCTTGTTCTCTCTACTCTTATCCTTCTTTTCTTTTCCGCCCTCCCCTCACACCCTCCCCCAAGCAACTGTCTTATTATGCTTCATGAACACCAAAAGAAATGCTAAGAGCACAGTAAAGGATGTTCTCACTGCTTTTTGCACTGCTGTTAGTGCCACAAGGGCACTGAAGATGAGGGAGGGTATTTGCACAGAAACCTTGCTCAGCCACTGCCTTCCTGGGCATGTGTTTGAACTCACATCAACGTTGGGGGAAAGGGGCTGCTATGTGCTTAGAGAAACTTTGAACTGTGCCCACTATACACAGAGTCTTCACAGACAAAAATTTGGATGTGGCGCTGGATCCATGATCTGGAAAGACTTGAATTGCTTTAGTGTAGCTTAACACATTATTAAAAACCAAACCAACCCAGAACCCTAGGTGGGTGTCTGAACTTTGGCTCAATATCTGTTTTTAAAGTTTGTGGTCTAGATATAATTAACACAGATTTCCTTGAAAAAATGGTGAGATGGAAGTGAACTTGGAAGTGCGTGTATATGTTAAGAAATAAGTTAGTTTGCGTTTATAAAATTAGGCAAAATCACTTTTTAAAATCAGCTTCACTTCTACAGAGTTTTCCTTTAAACTCAGGTGCATAAATACAGTTCTAGTTGCATTGGTTGCGTCAAGCAATTTAAATAAGAGTTAACATGAACTTTTGAGTTTCCTTGAGAAAAAACAGTTAATCTGTGACCTTAAGTAACTGTATTTTTCATTACCGCTCTTTTGCTCAAATTCATTAGCTGTGGTAAATTAATGAGGCAGAAGTGCTGATAAAATAATTATTTTCTAAATGGAAGAAATGCCTGAACTTTTAAAGTGACTGATCAAAGTAAATTGTTCTGGTTTTTGCTAAGAATTAAAAAGCAGGTGCCTAAGGTTAACCAGATAATGGATTTTATAGTTTTTTCAATATGTAGACATGAAATACTTTTTACTGATTTTAAACCTGCTTCTCAAATTGGAGGTTCTTTAGAAAGACCCTTGAAAAAGAATTGCATTTTAGAGTCTAACAGATAGACATCCAAATATTTAATCAGATTTAATTGCTGCCATGTTATTTAAATAGTTATGCTATTTAATCCAACTTTGAATTTGAAGGTGGAGTAACGTCTAAAGATTGCCCTACTTTAAGTATACAGGAAAAAAAATAATATCCTTGTTTGATGCCTGATGATTAATGCCAGAAATTGTCATGATCCTGCGAAGTAATCTGGAAAGGATTTTACTTAAGGGGATAAAATAGATTTTTACTTTAACTGGGGGCAATAAGCTTGACAGCCAAAAGTGGTAGTTTTATAAATTCAGATGTATTTAGGCAGTAGCTTTGGAGTGGAAAATAAATGTCTGTGCTGATTTCTATTCCAAGTGATCTAAAACTTGTTTTTAGAAAATTATATATTATAGCGAGTTAAACATGACTTTTGTACTGAAAGTCTGGCTGACTTGAAGAGTTCTGACTTGGTAGAGCTGAGTATCTCCTAGACATCGTAGTATTTGATTCACTGTGCACACAAATACACAGAGGCTAGGCAGACAAAAAATGGTGTTCACTTGAACAGTTGTATGCAGGGATGGAGATGAGTGCAGTAAGCTCAGTAGTGCTGTATGTCACTAATTCTTGGAGTCCCAGGCCTTAGTGTGGGAGGTAGCAATACTGGAGTGAGGGGAGAGGAGAGACGTGAAGGGAGAAATGCGAAGGAAGCCAGACAGCACCATTTGGAGTAGAAGGTATGGTTAGATAGCTTTTTTCTTTTTTCTTTTTTTTTTCCAAGGAGATAGGTTTTTAGTAGACTGTCAGTAGGCTGATATTCTAGAAACTGCTTTTTATCACTGTGGCTAAGATGGCTGTTAGTTGGATTTTTTTTGGCTTTCAGCAAGTGATCTTGAAAGCTGGTAGCTTCTCTTGTACTTTTTTCTGAAATTGGGTGAATTAGGAGGTATGGAGGTGCTTCCAAAACATGCAAGAGTGTGATTCTTCAGCAGAAAGACCATAGTGGCACATGCAGTTGAAGTGGTTAACTAAAGGTTCTCGTGTCTGTGGTGATTATGATTTTGTTCAAACGAGAAGGATGAGAAACACGTTCCTGTTCTGGCAGTAGTATAACGCTGCACTAAAGCTCTTTACCTTGTGTTACTGGTGTTGTATATGTATATGCAACAAAGGATAAACTTATTCTAATCCTTGTACTCACATGATTAAGAAGTTGATGGTTAAGAAAAAGTGGCAAATATGTCAACTGTGTTGATAGGAAATTTAAGTGTCTTCAGACAACAAGTTCTGAGGCTTTTGGCAGTGTAGACCTCCTCATTTTGCAAGTTTGGCATATTAAGTGATGAAAAACCTGGCTATTCTACTAACCCACGCAGTCTAGAAGGTACAGCAATTTGTCTTCTAATTCATAGCCCATCACAGCACGTCCCCTTTTGCCATTCCTCTTACTAGAAATTCGTAGCCTTTTTAGGGCTACTTGACCTTGTTTTGGCTGCTGAGGTGGCTTTGTTGGATTATCAGTTCCCAGGTTCCTTGGCACTGAAAGGTCGTGATCAGAGGCACTGGAAACTGTAGTGCAGAGATACCAGAGCTAACTGTCGGAGTAGCAGCCCTGAACGCCATGCAGGCTTGCTTACTTGTTTTCTTGGCCATATACACTACTTACACATTTCTATTACTCAAGATTGCTTGGTTGGCTGTAGCTGTATTTGCTATTTTATAATGTAATCCAAGTTGCTCTGTCTCTTGCTTTGCAGACCTGGGCAAGAAGCAAGGTACGTCAGGTGCACACAAGTGATCTAAGCTTTTTAAATCCTAATTTCCCTTTGCATGTGTTAAAATTGTTTTAAAAATGGTAACTATAAAAAGAAATGCTCACTAAAGTCTCCCCCTCCCCCCTCATTAGTTTGCTTAGTATGTTGGTGCGATCTTCTATGAATAGTTAACTGTTGACTGTTAAATATTGTAGAGTGATGCCAGGTTAAAAATAGTGGTAGCTGGCTTATTAACTTTAATATATTACTCAGCCATGTGTGGCCAGCATCTTGTCAGCACAGCAAATCCTCTAATGGATTGGCATAATTTATGAGTAAAGGAAAGTTATTCAAATGTGGAAGTAGCATGTATATTGTGAGGCTGATTTGCCTATCAAATTTTTGCAGAAATTCTTCAAGTCTTGTAATTCCCTTAGCAGATGAGATCAGCAGGATGCAGAATCTGCGTAGAATGCCCTGTAGGTTGCTTTAGGGATGTTGCTGGTAGGGGAAGGTGCCTGCCTGCAGTGGTTGGTTCTTTCTTTTGTTTGGGCTTTTTCTAATTACTGCCACTTGAAAACATTATCTTCAGTTAAAAAAGGAATCTCTGCAGTGAAAGTTTCTTAACCAGAAAGTTCGACAAATCCGTTTAGTAATCACAGTCAGTATCAGTATGAGGCAAATAGATATATCAGTGTGTGTCATTTAAAAAGAGAGGAGTTTGACGATTCATGACGACTTCAGAAATCATGTCTGTTGGGTTGAAAGACTCTTTATACTCTCAGAACTGTTTAATATTTCTTAATTTACATGTGCGCAATCAACTTCCTGATGGTATAGATGCTCTACAACATACACCCATTTCAGGCGTTTTAATGGTAGTGGCTGCAGGTACTTAAACTGAGAAGCATCGTTGGAGTGGGGAGGCAGGGGTCGTATTTTAGATCTCTCAGAACTTCCAAAGGAGCAATTATGTGGTATTGTGTCACTTGGTACATAGCTTTCCAGCTTGGTAGAAAGTGTTCGGTAGACATGATTTGGTAACATCTTTATGCTTTTAAAGCCCTATCATTGGTACCTGCTGGTTTAAAGACTCATGTCAGCTATTTGTTTGGGTGTTCGTATGAACCAAATGCAGAATTTGCACAAACAAGAAAACTACTGAAGAGTACTGCATGTAAATATGCCCTTGGCTTCTAGCTGTTGCAGAGAAAAAGCATATTAAGAGTTACAGAGACGGCTGAACTGATCCTGACTAGAACTGAGAAGGATGGGAGGAAAGGCAAAATTTAGTTCGTGGAGTCCCAGGAGAGGAGGGAAGAGGCAGAGTGGCAGAGGAAGCTGGAGAGAAAGTAGAGCCTTCTTCCTCAGGCATGATTATTGAGCCTTTTATATTTAGATGTATGTGCAGTGAATTTTGCAGATCTGTAATTACTCAGATTTGTATAAACTTCGGTATTTACTGTGTTAAAGTCTGTCTGATACAGGGCCATTTTGTGGCTCATAAAATAGTATGGGAGTAGTACTGATGTGTTGCTGCTGTCTGCTTGTAGGCGGGGAAGCACCACAGCATAATTCAGACCCTAAGTAAGGCGCTCAGGAGGTCTCCTCTCCACCCTCCTGCTCAGAGTAGTATCAGCCTATGGTCAGACCAGGGTTTTGTCCAGTTGGATCCTGGTAACATCCAAGCATGGCAACAGTGTGTTCTCTCTGGGCAGCCTGCACTTCTGCTCCAGGGTCCTCATGTGGAAAACGGTTTTCCTTATACTTAGTCTGAACATCTTGTGTTTCAGCTCAGGCCTGTTGTCTCTCATCCTTCCTCCCATGCTCCACAGTGAAGACTCTGGCTCAGTCTTTAATGAGTTCATACATACATACTGGACTGCTGCTGTCAGGTGCTCCCAAAGTCTTCCTTTCTTGAGGTTGAACGAGCTTGGTTCCCTCAGCCTCTCCTCGTGGTGAAATGCAGTCTGACCTTCTGACTGCCTTGGTGTCCCTCTGTTGAACTTCTTCCAGTTTATTGGCCATCTTGTTTTGAAGCAGCCAATACCAGACCCAGAATCCAAATATGGTCTAACAACTGCTGAGTAGAAGGGGATAATCCCTTCCCTTGGTCTACTAGCTGTGGTCCTGTTTGTACAGCCCAGGAGGCTCCTTAGAGTCTTTGCTGCCAGGTTATGCAGGTGGTAGATGTTCAACTTGCTGTCTACCAAGATCCCCAGGTCCCTTCCTGCAGAACTGCTGCCCAGCTGCTTGGTCCTCAGTTTGTATTCTTGAAAGGTTTTGGTGGTGTTTTTTTTTGTTGTTGTTGTTCTTCCAAGGTACAAGACTTTGCATTTGTCCTTCTGGAGTTTCATAAGGTTCCTGTTGGACCTGTCCTCCAGCTTATCCAGGTCCTTCTGGATGGCAGTCCAGCACTTGAGTGTATTCATTGGTTCCCCCGATTCGGTATAAAAAACATCCCTTTAAAGCAATATCACAAAAAACCTACTTTTTATTCTTAACCTTGCTCGTAGCCTTAATTAGAACAGAAGAAGAAAATAGAACCAGTTTGTTTCAAGGTGCTGGATTTAATAAAAGTTATTTCCTACAAAAATGTGTCCCTGCATGAATTATTTAGTAAATAAGGGATGCCACAGAGCACTGCTGTTACCGACGCATTTAAAAATTAAAAAGTAATTTTCTTAGTGCGTTTCAGGCATCCTAGGAACTTAATCCACCTGGGACAAACCCTAAGTAACCAGTTGCTGTTTTGATGAATGCCCATAATTTTGGAGAGTTTTTTTTCAGGCACTTGCTGCCACCTAGAGTCAGTTAAGCTGGATGTTTGTACTTCCATTTGTTAGGCTGCACAGCTGGGAATCTCTGTGTTACGGGCACCCTTTGCTTCGCAGTTCTTTGGAACTCTGCTCTAGGAAATCTGCTCTGGCAAGGTAGAAGGGGGGTGTGTGTATGTGTAATGCTTATGTATACATACAGAAACCAGTATAATATTAATGGTGTGATTGTGAGAGGAATCTTTTGGCAAACATTTTTAAAAAGGTAGTTCTGTAGGATGTAAATACTACCTAATTAGTAGCTAAAAACAGGATAAAGAGAATGTAATGAAGGCTTCTACAACTTTCAACAGTACTAGAAGTTATGCATCTTTCTCACAAGGTGGCAGAGGTACTTGCAGCATAAGTAGTGCGTATGAAGCAGACTGGAGATGGAATAGCTGCTTGTATGTATTGTAGAATCTATTCAGGTTTTTTAAAATGAAAATGAGACTGTTTTACGTAGGAGTAGTGTCTGCTTTTAAGTAGAATGTCTGCCCCATTGCTTCTTACTTTATTAAATACAATGCAGGTTTGTGACTGCCTGGCCGGTCACCTCAGCTGTCACTGCACTGCTGGATTTTAGTGCGGCACACAGACATCTGCTGCTTACTGTCATTTGTAAATTGTCGTCCACAATTAGCCCTGTTAAGGAGGAATGAGATGCTTCAGTTACAGCTCCTTAGTGTACGTGGGCACCAGAGGAACAGGAAGTTTGGTGATCTGCAGTCTTTTCTGAACATCAGAGTGCTTTTGAGCCAGTGCAAAACCTGCCTTCTTGTCTGGTCACTCAGGACTTCCCTTCAGTCTCCTTCCTGGCCCAAGATTTAGGCAGACAATGGACATGGACAGTTAGAGCCCAGAATGTTAACGCTGGTGAAACAAGTTGTGATGTAATATATTGTGCAGTCTCAATACTAAAGCACCCTCTGAAATAATTTTCCAAACTTATAGAAAATCTGTATTTGAAATAAGAAAAATATAGGAAGGCTAGGTTACAAGTCCAACTGTGAAAGTGGGCACAATAAAGACATGAGAAACTTGTTCTCTCCCCTTGCTTGGATGCACTTACTGTAGCCTTCCTTTTCCTGAATGTTGTACAACTTTAATATTTCAAAGCTGTTCTTTTTTTAGTAATTTATGGAGTTCTTCTATGAACTCATTAATTAGGTGTCTGTTGCTCAGCTTTGCCTCGGTTCAGAACTGCTGCCATCACCTGAATTCTTCGAGTGGGGTATATTACTATGCTTTTTATATCTAAAGTTCTGGTGAGCTGGCCATATCTGAAACCCTTTCCTCTGGCCTCTCCCTTCCACCTCTTTGTGAATTCCAGACAACTTTGCTGATTTGGAGCGCTTGAAAACTCATCTCATTGAAAAATGGAAGCTCATCAAACTCTGTTTTTTAATGGCAGGTATTATTGTATGACAGGTTTATGTGGCAGTCTGATCTAGGATGTTAATTACTAAATGATTGGATTAAAAACCCTTAAAAGGACAATACCATATGCCTTAGATGACTTCTGCAAGAATCCTTAAGGAGGCTGGAAACTTGAGGAGATTTTATTAAGCACAAATGTCGTTAATAAGTTATGTGGTTAGTTGGTTCTTCATTAAATACTTTTGAGATTCAACCAACGTACTGATAATATTTTCAACTCCTTTTACAGGGTGACCTAAAAACTTATATCTGCAATGAGCAGGAGCACGTTAAAGGAGAGTCACAAATCATGCTGCTACAGAGAATGGCCTGCGAGATTGCTGCTGGACTTGCTGTAATGCATAAACATAATTTTGTGCATAGGTATGTTCTCCTGATAAATGGCTTTTAGTTTTGATGCACTCTAAAACGAACGTAGATATTTTCATTAAAATCTGTGTGTATTGAAGATTGTGTTTTAACAAACTTCTAACTTACTAAGTGTCAAAGGTGTGGAGCTTATGAAGATGCGAGTTCAGCCGCAGTGTGTGTGGTGTTCCCGTCCCACCTGCCTGAAAGCTGATCACCTGCTTTTTAGGCTTGCAGCCCGTGGAACACAGCCTGCTGCTAAAGCAAATCCGGAAGATGCAGTTGTTGATTAATTCTTGGCCAAGTTAAATGCGTTTTATTTATTGCTGGGGGGAAGAATGATAGAGTTTTGTTAATGAATCTTACCTGCTATGTATTTTTAATAGTTTATAGCAATTTAGAACTTCCGTTTTGTAATCTGTTACCTTTGTTACTAAAAATTGAAGATAAAACCAAACTGCTGCCTTTCTAATGCAGTAAGGGACAAGCTGACTTTAGATGAAAAATCTGACTAAATCAGGTGCTCTCCTACTGAATTATTGTCCATGTAACTTTTTCATCTTCAGTAATGGAGTATGCCAAGAGTATTTTTTTTTGGCTTTAAACAAAAAGATGCTAAGGAACTGGAAGACATCAACCTTAGACTTGTAATGACTAAAATATTAAAGAATAATTGTTCCCCAAACGTGGGTACTGCAAGAGAGTTCATTTTGGTTTTATGTTGGATCAGTCTGTTCCTTGCTGAGGAGGCGACACTTGCACCATCCCTTTCAGCAAGTGAGGAACTTGTGCTAGAGCTTATCAACGCACACCTTGCTACTTGGAGAAAGCACCTTGTGTGCAGGGAGAAGCTGAACTATCACACTGGAGTCTTAAAAGGTGCAGATGTAAACGAACAACAAACCCCTGAAAAGGCCCTAAAGTCCGGCCTCGGCCGGGGCTGGTGGGCAGAGCTGGTCCTTTAACCTGTGTAACACTTTCCAGTGACTTGAAGTTAGTACCACTTGTACCTGTCAAACGGAGTGATCATTGTTTCTTGTATTGCAGCAGCATGGCTCTGTAGGTATTAAACTTAACAATATATTTTTCAGTGAAATACAGTTAAACTTGATAAATAATTATTCTGTGGATCTGCAAGATTCTCACTGTAATGTTTACTTCTAGCAACACTATCCTGATGCTGTCAGAGTAAGTGGTAAAGCTCCAGCATCAGTGATTTTGTTGTTAGTGGTAAATTCAAGCAGCCAGAATTTTATTTTCTCTTCCAGGATATTTATTTAAATAGTATAGACGAAGTTGGAATGCTGTAGGGCATACTTGAAGGTTACAAATGTTTTTCTGACCTGTGTAGTTCTATGTCTGGAAAGGAAAGCATTTTCTTTTGTCTTTGTAGTAGGGAAACTGATTTTTTTTTTGTTGTTGTTGTTGCTGTTTGTACTTCAGAGACTTTGTTTTAAGCCACACAGAAGCAGTGGTAGAGTTCTTACAGTGCACTTAATTGCCTGGTACCCTTCTGGGAAACAGAAGTGAAATATTTGAGCAATTAGTCTGCCGAGCTCTTTGCTGTCAGGCCACAGTTCTGTAGCAAGCACGTGGCTTCAGTAAACACGCATACATTTCTGAGTTTGCACGATGGGTTTTCTAAAGCAGCTTCTTGATGTTATTACAGCAGCACTGCTGGCTACAAGGACTCGTCTGGTTTATGGTGGAAACTGGAAACAACTTCTGTGTGTATTCAAGAGTTTGTGATTTGTTTATTAAAGGACTTTTAATGAAATACATCTCTTCTGATGGTCTTTTTCAAAGACTGTCTGTAGTTCTAGTTCATGTGTAATATATGGTTTTGCTATTTAGAGAAGCCCAGCTGTGGCCGTAAGATATTACTGGTTGCAAATAAGTATTTAAACTTGATCTGAATTGTGGATAGATTTTGCTTATGACAACTGAAATGTGAGACTAGCGATGATGGGTGTTTAGGTAAAGAGGGACCCACATCACTCTAGCGTGTGAACAGCCTAAGTCACCTGCGTTGTAGGGTTACTAGTGGAACGAAATAATTGCATTTAAATTGTGTGTGCTTGGAATGCTTAGGAGTATACTTCACTACTCCAGGGAAGTGACTACATTTTAAACTTTTGTATAAAGGACAGTGTAATAGTCTAGAGGATTTTGTATGAAATCTTTGAATGCGATTGCCTTGTCACTGTTTAGTTTGCTTCGAATTCCAGAACACAGATTCTGCTCAATCGTGTGGCTTTAAATTGATTCTCTTTTGAAAACATGGGAATGCCTATGGGTGATCGTTTTCTTGTGGCCACAAAATAATCTTGTCCAATAGGTCTGCAAGGAGAGGCCTTATCAGTGTTTGTTTTTTTTCTGAAAGAGATGGGTGTTTATATAGACCCCTGGTGTCTGCAGCATTCCAGTGAGATACGGGATCAATTGTTGGCTTGTACAGGTTCTGAGACATAGTAAGGATGTAAGCAACATGAAAACTATCTGAACAATTAGTTTGGATGACAATGGTACTTTTGAAATCTCCCCCGTTCCTGTGCCTGGGTTTGCATTATGAGTTGGTCTTTTGGAGTGCATGGACTAGTTTAATTTCATCCAAAGAGAATCAGAAGGGTAGCTCCGGAGCACACCTTTCCTGCCCCTAGCTTGCTTTAGCAGTTAGTAGCATTTAGGTCTGTGGGATTGGACTACAGCTCATGGAAATAATCATTGAAGTGTATATAGTGTGGATGTTGACTCCTTAGCATGATTGTTTTAGATTACTGATCTGCTCCTATTATGTCCTGCTACTTGCTACTGTACCCTATAACTGTGCGGAACTCTTTTATTTTTTTTTTAAGAATTTTGTTGGCTTTTCATTCAGTATGTCAAGCTGTGGCCTAACTGTTCCAAGAAGCGACACTTCTCTTAACCCACTTGTCTAAATTTGCACTGAAAACTTCTTGATTTGCTCTCATTATTTGTTTGCTTTTCCAGTGACTTGGCCTTACGGAATTGCTTTCTTACATCCGATTTAAATGTCAAAGTAGGAGATTATGGTATAGGATTCAGTAGGTATAAGGTAAGTTAATCTAGTCACATACCACTGTTTTTAAAGGATTTGGGGCCTAAGGTTATAACAAACATACTTTGAAGTTATAAACTGATTTGATTGTCTTTTATTTGAACAATGGACTTTCAAAGTATAACTGGTGAATAACCATAGCAAGCTCCTCTAACAGAACAGGTCACCTTAGACACGAGTGGAGTTCGTAGTCCTGGAAGCTCCATGTTAAATCTCTCTCTTTTTTTTTGTTCCTATTTACAGATAGTCCTAAAATACACACAAATTCATTTTAGTGTTTTAAGAAAGGAAAAATTCAATCAAACTTCTTAATGATGAAAGTGTTCAAACTATTTGAATATATCAAAAAAGTGAAAAATTGAAGGCATTAACAAAAAAAGTACCAAACCTTAAATGAGAAATTAGCATTCCATTTTTCTGCTATGCAGTGAGCAGCAAATACCTTTCCTTTGTAGCAATTCTCTGCTACTTGAGGAAAATGGGATTAATTTTTTTAATTCCAATTTTTTGCATAGAGATCACATAAAGCCATAGTAAGGAAAGGACTGTCAGCTTCTGGAAGTTGACCCAGTGTTTGTGCCATCTTTTTTTTGTTTGTTTTCCCCCAATAATTTAGGAAGATTACATTGAGACAGATGAGAAGAAGCTTGTTCCTCTCCGATGGACTGCACCTGAGTTAATAACAAGTTTTCAAGACAGACTGCTATCAGCAGAACAAAATAAATACAGCAACATATGGTATGTAGTAGGCTTTAAAATAATTTCAGTGAGAGATTTGGGTACATAGTTTCAATGTTACACAAAGGAGCAAATAATATTTACAGTTAAATTTAATATCGGTCTGATACACTGCTTTATTTCATCATGTACAGTGGGTTAATTTCCACAAACCTGAAACTGTCTTGCCGTGGAAAGATGGTTAGAAATCTGTTGAGAGAACAGTTAGATTAGGAAAAAATATTTAGCAGAAGCGTACATGTTTATACTAATAAGTCATTATGTATATTTGTCAAATGCCTTCAAGTGTTTATAAAGGAAGGAAATGATGATTTTTCCAGTAATATAATAGCTATGACATTAAAAGTTGGTCTTACTAGAGCCTGATTAAGTTCCACTGGCAGCATTTGAGGGCTACAATTAACTGTTTGTCTCTGCTGCCCTTTAAAGAGCTTACAGGCAACGGCTGGTGAAAATCTTGAAGATGAACTTTTTTCAAATTGTCAAATTCCACTTCAATTCTCAAGTCCTGTAAATGTGGATAACGAAAATTGGGGTGAAGGCTGGCATTTCTGAAAACGTTGTAGTTAAATTCCAGCTTTCGTATGCTAAGGATATTAAATAGTAAATCAGGTTTTATTTGCTAACTTATAGGTAGGGTTGCAGAAAGCAATTGGGATAGCAGAAGTTATCTAAATACTGATGTCCTTACATCCTTCATGCAGGCTTCCTCAGGTTGTACCGTTCATCTAAACTACAAGCAGCCAGGATCTTAATGTTTCCAACTTGAACTTTAGTGCCTCTTAAACAAAGTTGCTTTGGACAGATTTGGGCTAGATGGCTTCCAGAGACTCCTCCTAATCTAAATTATTCTACTGTAGTACATGCAGAGTCAGTTACTTTGGGCAATCTTTCCTTGGTCAAAATGCAAAGATGAGCATCAACTCTAATGACTGAAAATTATTGGTGGTGTATACAGTGTATAGGCAGCACTGAGCAAAGAGAAGGCATCTGGCTGCTGTGGCTTAAAAATAAGTGCTGTCATGAAAACCGAGACAAAGATTAGTTTTCTAGCAGTTTGACTCATAAGTGCAATTTCTGATGAAAGCTTTTCATAGTGTTGGACCAACCATAAGGTTTTTTTCATTTTACTTCTTTAAATAAGCATTTTTTTTAATACGTAGGGGTTTCTTCCATAGTTGAATCGTTTGAGGCCTCTTATATTTTGTTGTCTTCATTGATGTTGTGTTCATTGTCATTGCCTTCAAGCGACTTTATTCTTGAGGATTTAAGTATTTCATCAAATAAAATGAGTTGACAGGCTCTGAAGTTATTACAGAGCCCGTAGGGGAGTGAAGTTTGTTTCTTCTTGCTGCTTATGCTTTGTATAATGCTTACTTTCTTAGAAGAACAATTTAAAAATAGTTCCTAGAATGCATAGTCAGTTGCTGCTCTTTTTCAGGTCCCTGGGTGTCACGCTGTGGGAGCTGTTTGAAAATGCTGCTCAGCCTTACTCAGACTTTTCTGACAGGGAAGTGCTAACCCACGTCATAAAGGAGAAGCAGGTTAAACTCTTCAAGCCACGTCTGGACCAACCATACTCTGATAGATGGTAAAGTTTAACTTTTAAAAAATTTATTCTTAAAGCTGCTGAAGAAGTTTCTCGAATTACTCGTTTCTCTTAAATGTATTGAAATTGCTACATGGAATCCTGCTCCTGCCAAGAATCCCTAGATGGAGAGTAAAAGCAGTTATAGAGGGAAATTCCTGTCAGTGACATTGTTACTCCTTAGCTTGTTAGATATGTAAATTTTATAAATTCCTTTACAGTGTGAAACCTATTGAAACATGTTTCTTATTTGTATAGGTATGAAGTTCTGCAGTTCTGTTGGCTACCTCCAGAAAAGAGACCAACGGCAGAAGAAGTGCATAGACTTTTAACTTACCTTCGCATGCAAAGCCAAAGGGACTCGGAAATTGATTTTGAACAGCAGTGGAATGCTCTTAAACCAAACACCTCAAATAGAGAAACAAATAATTCTGCATTTCCAATCTTAGATCACTTCACAGGAGATAGACTTGGCCATGAGATGGAGGAGGTTCTTACTGTAACTGAAACAAGCCAGGGTCTCAGCTTTGAATATATATGGGAAGCGGCTAAACATGATCATTTTGATGAATGTGGTCATGTGAATCCTGATGAAGCAATGACATACACAAGTATTTTCTTTCCAGTGGAGGTTTTTGAGCGGTCACTTTCAGAGCAAGGGTCGGGAGCACAGGATGGAAGTGGTCAAGAAGCATCACTTGCTGTCCCAGGGGTGTTACCTGTGTTTGACGCACACAAGCTTTCTGTTGGAAGTGACTACTACATCCAATTAGAGGAAAAAGGAAGTGGCTGTAGCATGAACTTTGATAACCAGTCAGTTGTACTAACTACAGAAGTTGATCATCAAGAAGCTGTACAAGAAAAAAGTTCTCATTTCATGGTTCTCAGGGATCTTGATGTTGAAGAATCTAGTACTGATGGGGACTTCTTCCACTGCAATACAGATCCTAAAGAGGAGTTTTTGCCTGCTAATAGTGGTCCAGAAAGTCCTTTCCAGAACATATTTAATGACATTGACAGATCAGAAGAACTGACAAACAAAAATATACTTGGGTTTGCTGAAAAAAATGATATTCCTAAAGACTTTAAACCAGCTGTTTTAAACTCAAACACAGATGCTAGAAAGGCAGTAGGCCTCCCTGAGGAGGAACATTCTAGTCATGCTTCTGAAAAGGAAATGGTTTCCCTATGTGAAAATATCTCTCACCAGCCTGATTTGGTAACTTTAGAAGAACTTTCTGATAACTTCTTATTTCTTCAAGAGAAAAACTTATTAACAGGGTTGTTGTCTAACAAAACCAGCAGTGATTTTGGCCAAAAACCAGAAGATGTTCTAAAAAGTATATTAGAAACCTCGAATAGAAACTCTGTAGACCCTGAGCCTGTGCTGGCTGAAAATGCACAGGTCTTTTCTTTAATACATGAAAGTCTTAAAACAGTGAAAGATGAAAATTTTAACCCAGTGACAGTGAATAAAGATCCAAATTCTCAGTCTCAGACTACTGTAGAGATGCAAGCGTCATCTAGTCCTTCTGCAGCACGTAAGTCATATGATAAACATGAAAATCTTCCTTATTTGAAGGATGAGGGAAAACTTTTAAATGTGGAAGTCAACAAAGTCATGTCCTGTAACACTGATATTCTGTGTCAGGAAGAGCTATCCAGTAATACCAAAAACAATAATGTTGGAAACAGTCCATATTATGGTGTTGCTGTTGAAACAGATGAGTGTGGTGCACAAAGAAAACAGGGAATGCTTTTCAAGTCTGATGAAGTAACTTCTAATAGAGAAAAACGTGGCGATCAGGAAGATACAAAAAGAAACTTGCAAGATAAGTCTCCCGTATTAAAAGATGATGAATGTTTATTGGAGGAAAGACAAGAAATATCAAATCATTTTGAGAACTGTAAGGATGTTCCAGAAGAGGTGACCTTAATTTCTGCTGCTACTTCAGATTGTACAAGTCAGGATAGTCTTTTAGAAGACAGCCCATCTCCTATACAAACTGTAGAACAAACCCTAGAGACACCTGATTCTTTGGACTCTTTAGATGTAAATGAGGTTTTAGAATCTTTACAGGCTCAAAGTCCTCAGAAACTTTTGCCACCTGATAAACCTGCTGACAGTGGCTATGAAACAGAGAACCTGGAATCTCCAGAATGGACTTCCCATATTGCTGCTGAGGATGCCTCTAGCGTGGATACTACTCTCTGTGTTGGCAGTGAGAGCAATGCCACTGCTTTACCTTCTAATCCAGTCATCGTCGTTTCAGAAGCAGCAGCATGTTTAGATGCAGTGAACAGCAATTTTGAAATAACCCCAAAGGTTTTTCTGGGTGCAAATCAGAACTCGTATAGAGACTCTGCCTATTTCTCTGATAATGATTCTGAGCCAGATAAAAAAACAGAAGAGACTGTAAATCTGTCAAGAGAGACGACGTGCAGTGTTTCTTCAAATAGAGGAGAGAATAACACCGAAGAGGATTACAGTTTTGAAGAGAGACAGCAAAAGTGTGATGGAAGGAATTACCAGGATACCAATAATCAAAAGTCAAAACTAGAACTGAATCACAACTTGGAGATCCAGGAGATGGATGTAAGGATGCAGGGGTGTCCCGATGAGTGGGCTGAGGCCACTCTGGAAATATCAATGGAAAGTAACTTAAGGGATGAAATACAACTCTCTGAGGCTTCCCATAAAACAGTCTCTTGTGTTGGCACTAATACTTCAGAACTTCTTTCACACAGAGACTTAAAGTCTGTGCATAACATACACAGTCCTTTAGATCTGGGTAACAGTGAGAAGTCCTTCTATCACTCTGAAGGACAGAAGCTGAAAGAACCAGATATTGAAGGAAAATACCTCGGCAAACTCGATGTCTCTGGAATGCTTGATTTAGAAGATGGTGATGATGCAGATGAGGAAGATGAAAACAGTGATTCTGAGGATGACATGAGGACTTTTAATATGCATAGTCTGAGTTCTGACAGTGAAGATGAAACTGTTCATCAAGTACCTGAGATACTTACTGACAGGGATGATGGAAAACATCTGAGAAGCTTGTTGAAACTTCCAAAACCTCTTAATGAAAGGCAACATGAGCACTGGAAAAATGAGAAAAAGGCTGTAACATTTTTTGATGATGTGACAGTCTATTTGTTTGATCAGGTATACTTTTTTTAATTACAAAGTAAAGTTTGTTGCTTTGGGGCTTGGTTTTTTTTTTAACAAGATGTGGTAGAATAATGTAATATTTGTGGACACATTGTTACAAGATCACCTTTCTCATTCTGGCAGGGTCAGATATTGTTTGTGACGTGGGTTATTTTTCCTTTATACATAAAGAAAAAAGGTTGTTTTTCTTGGCTAGGTGTGGTGGTGTGCTGCTGGTAGAATAGCAGCACTAATTTGAAGTGAAGGGGTTTTGCTTTGGGCAGGGTTGGTTGCCCAGTCCAGACTTGCTGTTGCTTTTGGACCCTGGACAGCATGCGCTGAAGGAACCTGGTTTCTAGTGATGTCTTTCTGGTGTTTATAAGCTGTATTTAATTTGAATGTGTGAGACAGCATCATTATGGACCAGATTTGATTAATTTATTGTACTAGAATTTTCCTGTAACTGCATAGAAGCAGTTTATCTGTTTAATGAGTTTAAGGACTTTAAGTTCAAATGCATTCATAAAAGAAAGGAAGAAAGAAAAAAAAAACCTCAAACAAACAAAAAAAAACCCTGCAACCTAATTCTGAACCTTGTTAGCACTAAGGTAAATTGACCTTATACCATAATCAAAGATGAGAACAGTATTTAGATGGTAATGCTACTTTTTGTTAATCCAATGTGATTTGAGTTCAGTGAAATACTGATCTGCTTATAAAATTGAAGGTTACCTTTGTTTTCCTATCTCCTTTATGAATTTTTAACTTCTGTAACCTGATACAGAGGGGATTGTATTTTAACGTTATGGCAACTGAACTAGTACAGTGAGTTTAAAAGAACAGCCACATTGTCAAGCTTTGGGAATGTTGCTTATGATGACGCATATAAATATTAGAGATAATTGTGTTTTTGCAATAGAAAACATAGGTGATACGTTTGTGTTTAGGCAGTCTGTAGAATAGTAATCCTTTGTCAGAGCAGAAGGAAAAAAAAATTAGCTGTGTTTAAACTGCTCTTAGTTTTGAACTCTTACTTATTACAAGAACTCATAATATGTTGGCTGCTTCGAACACCGCTCATACAAAGCCTGTCTCTTTATCCTGAAGCATGATTTAAGGGGTAAAGAAAAAAAAAAAAGTTGGGAGAAGGGGTAAGGCTTTATTAAAGAGGAAAAAACCTACCGGTGTCAGCCTGATAAGGGAACCATTTTCAATTGGAAGGTGTTTTACCTTTGTTCCTAGAACAATGAAGCCTTTTTATATCATAAATAATATTTGAGTAGTCATTTCCTGCATGCATTTTAGTGTAGATTTGATACAACTTTCTTTAGAAATAGAAGTGCGTGTGTATGCCTGATCTGTAACTCAAAGTTTTGGTGTGTGGTAATGACTTTAAAGTTTACAAACCATTTAATTCCCCAGTACATGGCGGGGGTGGGGGAGTGTATTTTTAGAGTACTTGTGTCTATAGGCATGGGTATGTTGTGTGTACAAGAGTTAAATAAGCTATTTTGTTTGCCTCAGGAAACACCAACTAAGGAGCTGGGAAACCGTGCAGCAGACTTGAACGGGGAAGGCTCTCGCGGCACTCCTGTTCCTTCGTCCAGTTTTAGTTACTTAAACAGATTTGCAAATTCAGAAAGCTCAACCGATGAAGAAGGTACTTGAATATATTTATACGCAGCAGGGGCTGAGCATGTTTTATACATAGTCTTTAATGAAACAACATTTAAATTGTGATTTGTAAATTCACTGTAGCATGTGAGCTTCTGTTTTGCATCCTAAGCATACTCCTCAGCTGGGCTCACACTAGCGTTACTGACTGTCAGGGCCTGTGATGTAGCACTTGTTGTTGGCATGTTGAGCAAACTACGGGCAACAAATCTTTGTAACCCCCAGGGTTAGAACAGAAAAGCTACAAGTTCTGTCTTGGGTTAATGCAGCCTGCCAGGGACTTGCTTTTAAAACTGTACATGGCTTTACACAACTGTAAATTGCCTTTTTTCTTATTTTCTTCTTTTTTTTCCCAAGGTGGGGGTTTTGAATGGGATGATGACTTCTCTTCTCCAGAGCCATCCTTTATCTCGAAGGCAGCTAATAGTCTTACTAATTCTAAACCACCTCTTCAGTCATCAAAGTACTTCTCTCCACCTCCACCCTCCAGGACTCTCGATCAGAACTGGTCACATTCATCCCCTTATTCCAGATTCTCTATCTCTCCTGCTAACATAGCGAGCTTTTCTCTTACACATCTTACAGATTCAGATATAGAACAAGGAGGTAAGTGATTTAGTTATTATAACTACTTTAGAACTGCAAGTTAAAAATTTTGTGCAAAGATATGTCATAGATACAATGAATCTTATTCTCCCTGAAATAGTTTAGAAATGCATTTTTAAGGCATTATGCCTGTTCTCGTATTTCAGTTAAGATATAGCTTTCCATTTAGGTTGAGATTGTTCGCATCCAAGTTGCTACAGACTTGTGGTTGAATATTCTACAGAACGTTTACAGGACAAGCTCTCAGTTTTTCTGCTCAAAAGACTGGCGCTGCATTTATATAAATGAGATCTAGGCAGTCCGTGAGCACTTCTGCACAGCGGCTGCTCTGTGGCAACGGATCATTCTCGTTATTGCAGTTTTATTGTCACTGCACGTGGTGAGGATGCTAGGAACATAATGTTGTGTGAGCTTATTTTACAGTTCCGTTTATTTTCAAACTGCTTTTTAGAAAGTGCATTCTTGACGTTCTCTCCAGAATTGCAGCGTGTTTTCTAGAGCTGGGAGTAGGATGTTTTGTTAGGAGAGCCAAACACACGGCTATTGAGTACTAGCAGTATTTATTAACAGAAGCTTTCTTATCTGTAACAAAAAGCTTTTTTTTTAAGCTTTGATAATTTTTGAGGGTTAAGAGAAGCAAAAATAAGCGAACTTGAATCCATTCAGAATACTATTAGTCTTGATAAAAGGTTGCATTATTAAAAATAAATGTTACCGATTGCTGAGCCTTGCTAATGGCCAATGTCTATAAATACGTAATCGGTGCTATATAGAGTTGTATTGTTCTTGTATTGTGCTTACCGATTAGATAATGTGCGCTTAGTAACCTACCGATAAGGGAGATTATTTTGGAGATCCTACATTGCCTTACGTGTCCTAAAAAGTGACATTGAACTCTGCGATTTAAGCAGATGTCTATGTATTAAAAGCACCAAATGTTTACAGTGGTTGAAAGCTGTAGGGAAAGATTAACCAGAACTTGGAAGTGCAAACCAGCAGAATGCCAAGTTCCAGGAAGAGCGAGGGTTGTGCAGAAGAGTCTTACTGTACCTGATGACTTTTTCTCTACTAATAGGAAGCAGTGAAGATGGAGAAAAAGATTAAATGAATTAAAACTTCCTTGGACTACATACATAAGACACACAGACTTTGTCTGAAACTTCTTTATTGAAACTCTGGATCCTCTGGAGTAACACAGGTAATCAAGAAGTACTAAGAAATGAAAGTAAACACTGAAAGCAATGTTAAATCAGGACATTAATTTGAATGTGTATTTAACTTTGTAATGTATTTTTAAATCAGTGCAATTTTGCTTTTCATTGAAAGATGATTCTGCCGCTGTTTTCAAGTACTTGAAGTATTTTTCAGATAACTTAAACGAGTAAAGCAATTACACTACAGTCTGGTTTATGTATGAGATTGTAAAATATTCTTTTTATATTTTTCCATGTAGTTCATTATCTATTTGAAGATACACCTGTTGTAGAATTGTGTATAACTGTCCTGTGCAGCAGGTGCCTGTGTTGCTGAAACTGTATGAATGATAGTTGATCAGTAGTGAGCCATATTTATTCGAAAGGATATCACTACATATTACTTTGCTTATTACAATTGCACTATGGATTATTCTTCCTTTGTTTCCTGATGATGTACAGAATCAAAATCTGAAATCTTTCAAGGAAAATAAGACAAGTTGAATTGGCCCAGTTACCCAGTTTAATTTGTCCTTTTTGTAGCCTTTGCTATGCACGGTACTTGTAAAACGTACATAACTTCTGAGTGTTATGTTAGACTTGCTGAAATCTTATATTCAGTACCATTTCTAAATGATAATGA
Organism: Eurystomus gularis; assembly: GCA_013400335.1. NCBI lineage: Eukaryota > Metazoa > Chordata > Aves > Coraciiformes > Coraciidae > Eurystomus > Eurystomus gularis. The sequence goes on along the minus strand of VZZY01006117.1, from coordinate 1,160,897 downwards.
TTATAGATGGATTGTTAGTGTTCATGTTTTATAGGAAACTGGAAAAGAATATATGATATACTCTGAAATTTTTAGATGAAAGAGACAACGTCTCTTAATTCCTGAATATGATCCTACTGACTGCTTAAACTGTAATAGCATCTGTCTATATCATAACTAAGGGCCTTCCCGTTTTTACTACAATTTCTGCCTTGGAGAGAGAAGAGTTAAAATTGGCTGTACAAAACTGTGGTATTTATGAATCTTATAAAAAGACTAATTTCAGTAGACTGGATTTGGGCCCTCTCGGCCCTTCGGATGTATGTTCTGTGAATTTTGAAGCTCACTCTTCTGCCGACTGCAGGTTGGGGCTGCCACTTAGAGGCCTGTGGTAAATCTACCTCTCAGTGATGTTCTGACAAGAATTAATGGTTAACGCCCAATTTTGCATCCTTCACAAGGGCAGACCTATTTTAAGATGTCTGCAAGGCTCCATGGTACATCTTGAAATGCATATTGACCGAAAGATGCAGGATAGTAAAGCTTGTTCTGAAGCTGTCTGTAGGGAAGAGAACACAATGCGGTTTGGTTTTTAACTTTCATACTCTACCATGCATTTAGCTAGTTTAGTCCTTTAAACTGCTGGGGAAAAAAAACAGGTATTCCTGAATTATTACTGCAGAGTGCGTTCAGTTGAGAAACAAATCCCTGACCTCTTGGAATGCCTTATACAGCTGTGGATCTGTAGGAAACACTGATAGGAAAGGTTTGCCTGGCTTTGTATTTTAGTGTCCTAAAGTACAAACGTACTAAATACAAAGTACCTTGTATTTTAGTGGCTCTTTTGGCAGGACTTCAGTATAATGGTGGTCCATGTGCTCTGCATTCAGATCGAGTCACCAGAGAATTTTCATCACATGAAGAATGGGAGGACGAGATATTGTCAGATGTGTAAAGTTTTGTTTTTGTATACCTCTATATGCATTTTGTTTTAAAATGACAAGAATGTTAATTGCTTTTTTCCGGCATTATTTAGCCCTTTACCAGAATGGTTTCCATACCAATCAAAAGGGAATGATTTAGTTATAGTGTTATTTAAAGTTGCCAATGTATTTTCAAGATAACTTCTGATGAGGCACTTGGATTCAGAGTTAGTCAGAACCGTTCGGTGGTATGAAGTAAGGAACTGAATTTTTCATGGACTTTTCCCAAAACATGATTTAAGAGGCAAAGCCAAGTAGTTCTTAATACAGGTGTCATTACAGTGTATACTCTAGAGGGTTTGAGGAAGCTGTGCACTACTCCCAGTATTTTAAAATATAGGTAATAGACTTTGGGCACCGATTACTGCTTAGAAATTCCATAATTCCAACTTTAAACTCCTTGATACAGATAAAGCATCTTATCTGTCTTCTGTAATTCTCACCATAGTAAGAATAAAACTCCATAATGGTCTGCAAAGAGTGTGTGGGCTTGTCTGCCTTGCGTGGTGAAAGACTTCTCAGACCTGGAGTTCAGCCTTAGTTTTGAGTCATTTCATTTAAAATGCAGTCCAAGGTTAAATAAAAAGTTGTTATACTCCAGAATGTTACAACTTACGTTGTGCATTTTATTTCTTATAATGCTGGAAAATCAGGTGTTTATATTGCACATCAGGAATTTCTTTTGCTTTACGGAAATCTTAAGATTTTTATTCTTTACCCAGGTTTAAAGCAAATCTTGCATAGGAAATGAAAGTTTACTCCTTTGTCCAAACGGACTCATCGCTAATTAATTGCCAAAGGAGCATTTTTTCTAAAACAAGCTGGGATGTGTATGATGCTAAGCAAGGTAGTGTCCTTTTTAGCTGTTCAATGAAAAGAAAAATATTTAAAGTCACCTCACCTCGCTGAAACATGAATCTTAATTTCAGGAATGCAGTAGGCTGGATTGCAATAATATCAAAGGTCTTTTTTTGGAAAAATTAATAGTTAAACTGATCAACTGGTAGCAATATTTAAATATCTGCCTAGCAGTCAGTGGCATAATGAAGATGAATTGGTAATTCCAACATGTTACATTAGAATAAGGGGATTTGTTACAAATAATTCATTAAATTATCAGTAATTTCTTGCACTAGCTACTTAGGCATGGTTTCTGTTTTAGAAGTACATGTATCTATTTTCAATGGTTTATTATGAGGACTGGTTACATTTTAATTCCTTCTCTAGTAGAATACCTTTGATTATGTGAATAATGAAGGCATTGTCTCAATTTGGCTACCGAAGTTATTGAAAAGATCTGATTTTTCCCACCTAAGGAAGTGTTTAAAAATGAGGATGTGTAGTGAGAAGCCAACAGCGTGAGAAGAGCCCAGTGTTCATGGGAACACCTGTAGCCTCCCAAACCCCCAAGCTGCAGATATGTTGCGTGTATAACTGCATTTATGGAAACTGCCATTTTCATGGAAATGAGCAGATTAAACATTTTTTCATATCCTTGTCGATGCACTAATGAAAGCCATTTAAGCCTCATTCTTTTTATCAGTATTTTTAGCAGATTTTTATGTAGTACTCAATCTTTTTCATGAGGAGGCTGGTTGGTAGAAAGTCCTTTTTTTTTATGATTAAGCACTATGCTAAAATGTCAGCATTGTCAGGTGTTAGTGACGTGGCTATTTTTGTTGCAGTTGGTGAAAGGTGGAATCCAAGTATATTAGCCTTATAAGAAATAGCCTTAAATAAGAATGGAGTGTACAAAATTACTTCAGCTTTAAGTCATACAGAAATATCCTTGTATGTTAATGGTTTTGGTACAAGACTGGAAAAAATCTAGAGGAGAGTCAAACATCATATAAACTTATTGAAAATAAGTATTTGTAATACCAGCAGCCTGTTTTTCAGAAACTTGAATATGACTTACAGTTAGTTTTGTTTATGAAATTGTTTGAACTTGCACAGATGTAGGTGTAACTTAAATGATAAATGGTACTGATGTGTGTGTATATATAATGTTTAATTCTATTTGTAAATGAGAAACTATGTAACAAAATCATAGGTATGAGGTTTTCCAATTGTAATTTAATACAGGTATGAGGTTTATGGCAATATATCATAGTTAATGAAATTTCAGGTCAAAATGTCTTTAAATTGTGTACATTTTTAAATTGTAATTTCTACTGTATATTGATTATCATGCATAGTGTGATTCAAGAAACTGCTTGTAATTTAAAAATATTTAATATTAAAAATAAAATACAGTTATATATTTATAATCGCTTTGTCTGTCTGTTCATTCTTAAACAGATGCCAGCAATGGATCAGGTCCACAGTGTAGTTCTACTGTAAGATATATTTGTTAGTGTCCAGAGGTTGAGAAAGTACCAAAAGCTCAAAGCTACAGCCCCAGGAGATGAGTCTGCACTAACTAGTGTAGTCGCCTTTAATTTCGTCTAATACCACCCTTGTGTGAACTTCAGGTAATGTGTATACGCAGTCAGCAGAGAAACAGTACTTGAAATACAAACAATGTCATTTAAAAAACAGAATATTGCTTTTAATCCTAGAATTAAGCATCTGCAGGAAGAGTGGAGACTTCAGAATTTGTAAGTACCCTTAAGAAAACAGGTTAATGATGTGTTTTCTCAGTATTCGTTGAGTTTATGTCTAGATTAGTTTTCTTTTTTTTCTAAGTGCATGTGCTGAACGGACCCAGGATTGCCAGGTAAATGTACTTGTGTGCAGTGGTAGCTGCTTTCACGAGCTGGAGCCTGTTCCAGCCGGGGCACTCTGTGGGTGCCTGGTCTCTGTGATGACCCAGGGCAGCAACGTCTGTCATTACTGGAGGCTGTTGTGGAAGCCCCTACATCGTATCGCAGCTGTTCGGAGTCCTGGCAGCTGTTGAGACCTGGGAATGAGAAACTGATATCAAGATGACTTCACTTCATTAGGTAAAATATAACTACTGGGCTGGAATTTGACCAAGACAGTGGTTGTTACTGAGAACAGATGTAAAAGATCCCATGGCACTAAAGTGGTCATCTTATATGGAACCTATTATCAAAGAATTCGAGCACTTGCCATCTTTATCACCATCACCCTTCTTGCAAGAGATGGAAGCACTTTGCTGGGGGCCCTTGTCACGGAGCGGTGTGGCAGCTTGCACAGCCCTTGGCAGGGCAGAGCAGAGA
>VZZY01006117.1:1123727-1150613 GCA_013400335.1 Eurystomus gularis | reverse complement strand
CAGCGTCCGTTGGTTGGTGTGGAGCCTTCATCTTTGGAGGTGTTCAGAGTTTGACTGAATGCGGCTTGGGGCAACTTGATTGTATTAGCCCCACAGGGGGTTGGACTGGATGGCTTCCTGAGGTCCCTTCTAGCCTAAATTCTGTTGTTCTGGGCGTCATAGGGTAAATTATGATTAAGCAGTTGTAGGTTTAGGGTGGTTTTGTTGCAGGATCCTTTAAAGGTCATTAGTCGGCTAGACCAGTGCATTATAAAGGAGATCTGAGAGGTTCTCGATACTAAATGTCATCCCTGAAATGCCTTTGTGAGATAGCCATGTATGAATTGGTACTTGGTTACTCTAGCAGAGGAAGGAAACCAACGAGTTGGAAAAAGCAGTATTTTAACAGTGTCATTGATGAAGAATTGCTTTAAGAATTGCACATCGCTTTAAGAACCAATTATGCTGATATTACTGTTGTGAACATGGAACTTAAGTGCTTGTGGCAGTGTATTTCTGATAGGATTTCCTGCAGAGGTATTATTTCAAATATTAAGCCCTAAAATGGCATGTAATATCTAGCTATAAATACAGTAGGAGGGGAGACACGTGAAGGTTACCCCTTCTGTGACCACAGCCACCCCCGATGAATAGTCAGGCACAGGACGTATATGTTTCAATGGAATGACAACTGCTAGTTCCACAATGGTACTTTGTTATGAAGTGCTGCTTTCTTGAACATGCCAAAAGGGATTCCATAGGAAGCGTTTTTTTTCTGATAAATTAGTTTTATTTTTCAAAATTGTTTCAATTTAAAGACACTTTTCCTTCCTTGAACTAGCCATAACAATGACATATTTTTAAATTAAATAATTTTCTAAATGATGGTTTCAGAAGGCAAATATTTAGTACTCAACTTATATTTTATCATTTGTTCACTTAAACCCAGCTTTTTAGAGTAAAGTAAGTAAAACTTGGCAATGCAGGGAAAAACACAAAGGTACATTATAAAGCTTAATACATGACATCAGTTTGATTGTTGAATATGTAAACACTGACTATTAAAAGAAAAAAACATTTTTGATACGATGCAGAGAAAATGCAATCTTAATAACTCTCTAAAAATACATATGTTATTTATTTGGACAAGATACTGTGCAAGTTATGCAAAACCTATTATGGTAATGAATGCAAACGTTACTTATGGAACTTCCACAATGTATGTATAAACCAGGAACCCATAACCACATACGGGAAAGATCAACAGGTTTTTTTAAACAGTAAAGAATCTTGGATCTTCATTCACATTTGGACTTGGAAAATGCTTTCCTTGGCATTAAAATACCAACTATATTCTTTAAATACGTGCAAACATAAATTTTACTTCTACAAATACAGTACTGAGACCACACCACACTGTTCATCATATAAAAATAACTCCATATATAGTCACACAGACAGAGAGAAAAATGATTGTAAACTGCTGCTCAGGGAAAAACATAGTGCCTTCCTAAAGCTATTGGGAGAGAAGGCTTCTTCAGCACTTCCCAAGGACTGGATTTCAAATAATAACTTCACATCACAGTCAAATTATGATAAGTAAGACAGGGAAAAAAGCTTTTCTGAGAATAAAAAGTGGTTTCATGTTGGAAGAAGGAACGAGTCAATCACTCAAACAGCTTCACTCTGAAGCCACGGTAGCGTATGTTGGCAAATCCACTGATACCAGTGAAGTTGTTTTGCATTCCTACTGCTGTGAAGCCAGAATCTTATTTAAGACCTCCCCTTGTTTTTTACATGATGAAACATAATCAGCAGTGATCTGGAACACAGCCTAACACTTCCAGCCTCATTAGATAGGCATCTGTATACCTCAATTGTCATGGTTTCAGTTAAGATGGAGACAAACATGATTTACTACCATTTGGACTGACAATGCAGAATGAGGCTTTGTCGCTGTCAGACTGAAGAGGACTCTGCTCTCTCATCTCACTGAAACCTGTGGTTCCACTTAACTGGTTAAGGTGTTATTCACTGTGAGCAGAGATAGCAAAAACTGGCCCTTGCTGGTAACTGCACCCTAAGCTGAGTTGTACAGAATTTAACTTTACTGATGGGAGCAAGAACAGCACGGCCAAAATACATGCTTATATAAATGGGATTCACGTGGGCAAAGTGATGTGCATGTATAAATGCTTGTACAATCAGGGCCAGTGATGTTTGCGGTGCAAATGACTGGAACTGCCTGTAATTCGTTTGAATTGATGTGACATCTTCGTCTCTGCTCAAACATGAATCTAAAGAATAGTGTGCAAGGTATGGGAATATGAGAGAAATGTAGGGAAGGGAACTGTAGTATTCATTACAAAAAAGTAGTGATCATCTGCACAGATATTCACATTCGTATGGTTGTGTAGCAGCTATGGTAAGGGGGCAGAAATACATTGTGGCTAAAAAGCTCACTTGCTTTGACAAAACTATTAGCTCTCTCAAGTCACATTTTACACGCGATGTAGTAGACGAGGTCAGTATTTAAAATACCCCATTGCAAATTCCCGTTCAGTAAAATATATTAGTAGCACAAAAAGGTCATGTTTTTCTCTCCAGACACTTAGTTTCTTTTTAAATTAGACTGACTACTGCTTACTTTCAACATATGGATGGCAACAAATTAACAATTAACAGCATTTTTGTCCAATTCTTGACTTTCGCTGACCATCAGAGGTGTTGTAGAGTGTTCTTTTTTCCCTTTACTCTCCTCATCTTCTAAATCCTTTGATACTGAAGGGTTTTCCTCAGCAGTGTCAAGTGTAGCAACCCTAGATGCTTCAGTTGCATTTCCTCTGACTGTAATGTGCTCCCATCCACCCTGTAAAAGATTGATAAAGAAATATAAAAGCAGAAACATCACCCTGCAAGTACAATATCTGATGTGATGCTTTATGTAAAGTACTAGTTTCATACTAGTGAATGAGAAAAAAGGCTCCTTGTAAAAGAGAACAAAACACAACATACCTCCCTGACAGGGAGGTGAATAGGTGGCAAGCTTGAGGATTATTTTTGTAACAGAGAGTTGAGATTAGTATGGTCTGGTGTTCCTAACAGAGACACTGCAGGTTCTCCACCAACTTAAAAAAGGTCAAAACCTTGAAATAGCCTTTCTGAAAACATCTGAGGGTAATAGAGGGAACAAGAATGAGGAACAATCACGTGCAGACTTGGAAGGAATCCATTTTTGGAAAACGGTACTTTACTAATTTTTCCATCATAACTTTATGTTTAAAATGAATGCTTACCAAATGCAAATAAATCACTTCCTAGCTATAACTCCATAATACATCATATTACTTTAAAAAAGGAACCTAAAACTGAAGGCGAAGGTCTGTCTCCCGCAGGTCCATGCAAGCCTTAGAAAGCTGGCTGGCACTTCCCTTTCCAAGCATGCCCATGGGTATTTGGATAGAGAACTTGTAAGCAGTACTGTGCCCCCAGCACTTACCCCAATGCCATAATCCCATGAGAGGCCTTTAGGTTCCATTGGCTGAACACCAGTCCGATGGCAGACGGTCCCACAGCTCAAACTGTGACTTCCTTGCACTTTGTCAGCTATCACCCAGACCTCAAAAAAGCAGAGAGAGGCAATAAAATGTGCTCTTCCTGTTGCTCTTCCCAGACACGGAAATTGTTTGACCACTTTCAGAGATCAGTCTTGGTTTTGAATAGGCCAAAACTACTCTAATGGAGTCAGAGAGACACCCAAACAACTAGATACCAGTGTTATAATTAAAATATTGCCAGACAGTAAGACTTTGCAGGAAGATTAAATATAGAAAATAGCCTCGTTAAAATAAGCCAAAAAATTAACAAGGCTTTCTATAGCAGAAGGGCTGGGTGTATTGCTGTTCCACTGGTGTGATTTTCATCTTGCTATCAGGATTGCAGCATTTAGACAATCATCTTGTGGAATAAAGAAACTTAAAAATAGTTCTGAAGAACATTTAATTTCACTACAGAAGTATGTCAAGCATATTTTTTAATAAACCGGTGAGATACAAGGAAGCTTAATACACACCTGGTCCAGGGGCCCCACAGACATTTTACGGATATTATTTGAAACGTGATCCCAAGTAGATCCTTGAGGGTAGCTTGGTGTGATACCTTGCCGGTACCAAAGATTGCCTGTAAAATAAATAGTCCCGGTTACAGTGCAGGGTGTCTGCTTTGTATGAAGCACTAGTAAACAACAAAACCAACTGGTAGTTAATACTCTGTCTTGTGGAAATGCATTCTGGTTTTGACTCGTGTTACAGGGAAGTTCCTACTTTGGAATTTATACTTTGTTTTGTACAATTTCATGGGGGAAAATATTTATATAAAAAACTGTGCACTAGAGAAGTAAAACAAATTAGATTCATATCTGTGAAGGAGACTGGTGTTAAAGGCTTGTTTCTTTTACAAAGGATGCTTCATTATTTAATTGTCAATGACTTGTGACAGGAAGGTGTTCTTCAGTTTTCTAGGGTTTCGGACAAATCCTTCTTTGCAGTTCTCTTCTTTGAGATTAATCTATCTCTTCCGCCCACCCCAAAGTAACAGCATGGAAGCTGGACTGTTGCTACCCAGGGCACTATCAGATGTAACAAAACCCAAGCCTTCAAAACGAGTCATTAAGCAGGCTGCCTACTCCATCTCTTTGAATATGAAATATTACTGCTCTTGAAGCAACGATAATCTGTCCGCAGAAGCTCTGACTTGGCCTCTCCTTTTTAAATCATTCTGATGTATACTGATTTATTTTTTGCAACACTGATAAATAATTTTAAAAAATCCTTACCATTTTTATCCAGCACAAATACAGATGTTCGTCCTACTGAGACTTGTTTTAACTTTTGTTTTTGAGGTGAAGGAATATGGTACCAACAGTCACCTAGAAGTCAGAAACACTTGAGTAAAACATTGAGAAAACAGAATTACGTATGAGCAGTCTTGGAAATGTCTGCAGTTGAGCTGTGTAGCTGTGCAAGAAAGCTGTGAACGACATTACACTTAACATATTTTTACTGACTTGCTTTTAGAAACACTTTAAATCACCAAGGGCAAATTAGCTGCTATGATTAACATGAGCATTGTTCATACTCACTGTTTCGCACAGCTATTGGAAAGGACTCTGCTGAACTGACTTGTCTTTTTCAGACACAGCAGCGTAGTTGGGCTTACACGATGTGTAAGTTGAAGACTGTCCTAAAAAAGTACAAGTGCTTACCTGCAGGTTTTTTGGGAGACACAGAACCCCGATAAAAGGCAGAACCATCTCTAGCAATAGCCCACACTTGGTAAAATGCTCCAATTGAGATGGAAATGAAGGGCTGATCTGTTCCCACGTGCAGCCAGGATGTTCCCTATCAAATAATGGAAGACAAATTGTGAAGCAGTGGTTAAAAACTCCCCAACAAAATACCACTGGGTGTTGCCAAATGGGAAAAATCCTAGATAGTGAAAACGATTCTGAAGAATTATGTAACTTTACAACTGACAGAAACAAGGCCCTGATCCTCAAAGGTATTTGGATATAAAACTCTGAAAATAGCTATGTTGGACTGTAACAGGGCCTTTGCTGTTGAAATCACTGGAATTTAGGTACTACATGTCTCTGAATAGCTGGGCTAGAGTTGTCTTTTTTTAATACTTCCTTGGTTTTGATTATACAGAACAAGTCTCACAAAATCAGCTGATACGGGGCTACAGATTCTAGACACAGTACTCCAGTTCTTATTGTTGCAGTACCTTACAGATCTGTGCTACGAAGCGTGATAGAACAGGAAGAAAAAAAGAATTAATTCCTATAAATTTTCAGCTTCTGCCAGTTCTCCAAATTCCACTGAAGTATATTGTTATATTTTTTTTTCCTTGTTGTAAATACGGCTTAAAACCAGTGCATATCAACCCAATTTGGTGTTCAGCATGTGTCTGTTAGTAGGAAATAAGTACTCTTACTGAAGTTACTGGGACTATTTTTTCCTGTCTGCATACTTTACTGGACATTTATTCATTATTTCTGTCCCAGTCCATTAAAAAAAGTCAAATCTGTAGGTTAGTCTGGACCCGCCTGTCTTCAATAAGCTGAGTCAGTTACAGACCCAGAAAAGTCAATGGACAAATTCCTACAATCAATGGGCCTGAGACTGGGACCGTATTTTAGAGAAATTCTGTCCCTCGGCAGTTCCTTTAAATAGGATACAGACATTATCAACAATTAAAAAAAAACAAAAAAAAAAAAGAGGAACTAAGCTATCAGTGCAGAACGTGGAAGTGCTTCACGAGAAGATACACAGGGCCTGAGAGAGGCTCCTCCAAGTGACGTGGCACAAGCTAAGGCAGATTATGCAAGAGAAGCACTATTGTGAGAACTGTGGGCAGCAAACTGTGGTACAGTTGGTGGACAAGGGCTTTCAAATCTGGGACATAAAAGGGAAAAAAATAACAAGGTACTTTGAGAGAGGGCATTGCGTGATTGTGTGTATGTACTTAGAAAATTACATTAAATACATCAATAAGGCAGTAAAATAAACAGGGAGCCTTACAGCTGGATTTTGCTGTGTCACTCCAAGCCTGCAGAGCACGTCTCCTTTGTCACTGATTGCCCACAGTGCTACTGCTTCTTCATCATCTGCATCTGAACTGGGAATTATGGAGATGTCCCACAGGGTAACAGGAGGCACTTCCAGCCATGGCCCGTTGGTGACTATCTTACATTTTCTGAAGCAGAAAAACCCCAAACCCATCAGAAGCACGTACTTTCTATAACTGAATTTATTTCCTGTTCTGTTGTTGACTTCAGTGCAAACAATCCTGAAGTTTTTTCATGAAGCACAATAAGCGTTAGTATTTTTAATCTGAAAGGGGTTTACAACAGTCACTCATGTTTTGTGTCAGGTTTTCAATTTTGACATATTACTGATTTCTCCAAACTTCTGGTTTTTTAAAAAAAGTTACTTTATAAACCCAAGGCCATCCAAGAAGTCTGCAGCTTGTGCTACACTGCTCTCTAGCTCTCTAGAACTCATTGGGCAACATGCAGATAATGAATATTTGACCCCAACCTTAGAATCCCATTGCAGAGAGGACTCCACACCTGGCTTGTTCCGTCCTCTGTCTTGGTTAAAGGAATAATTTTACAAGTAGTTTTTTGGCGGAGCCCGTTTGAAAGTTATGTAGCATCCGGAGGCAGGCAGAGATAAGGCAGCTCTATATTAAAGAGCTGTAAGTACATCATTCTGGGAATTTGTCTATTTTTGCTGTGGAAACTGCAAGGAAGTAGTGCTGTTTATTGGGGAAACTACATTAGATTCTGTCATCCCAACAGCAATTTCTGTGTATGAAGAATATCCTGAAAACCTCAGATCATTCCTCCTTTCTCCAGTTCTGAAAAACTGCATCCAGCCCTGAGCTGTTCCCTATTTGCTTTTAATTTTCAATTGATAGTTAAAACCAGAGGAAGTATTTAGGCTTGAGGGCATTTCTCAAGTTGCTGCTTCTATTTCAAGTCACCATTTTGATTGACTGGATGTTATTTGTTTTGTTGCACATCCTGGAACAACAGTTTGATGCTTCAGGAACTTACTTAAAAGATTTTTGTACAAGGGCCAAAATACTAGCCTTGTAGTCTCAATAACAAATAGAACAATGCGTAACTAAGTTCACAGAAATTTCTTAGCATAGCTGTTAGATACTGTAGCACAGAAAGCATAGAAAAGCTGGGAAAACAGCGAACACTTAGACTTTCCCTGCCTATCAGCACAGACCAGAATACGGTGGCAGTTTGCTGTCTTCCAGGTTCCACCTGAATACAGTGTACTGTGACTTAAACAGGACTGGGATTATCTGTTGCCTCATACGTACTATGTGGAATTCGTATGATAAAACTATTAAAAGAGATATTACCGTTGTTACAAGAGACCTAGTATGTCCTAATATACCTAGGCTCTACTATTCCTGAATCATTTACCATAAGGAAAACAGATACAGAGAATAATTAGCTGGCTTTTGTCTATGGATCCCACAAAATCAAATAGGGTATCTACCTATAAAGGCTTAAAATTAAAGCCATAATGTTAAAGATCATCGGCTACTGGAGATGGGTTATTTATTGCAGGTTTCTTCACTATTGGTTTTGCTGACTGGGTGATGAGACTCTTCCCCTCATAACTAAAGGAGACTAAGGGAACAGTTAGCATTCAAGTTAAAAACATTTACTTATAACCTAATTCCTCACCTGGCCCAGCGTCTCCGTCGGACAAAGTCTTTCATTGTCTTGTGACCATGGTAGGACCTACCAAAACAGATTTATAAATAGGTGTTCATGTGGATGTCAGAACATCTCCAATGCCAGTGCCAGCCTGAGAGCAATGTCTATGTATCTGCCCTCCAGACGTGCCTGCTGACTCTACGCTGCTTGAAACTGCCCTCCCTCCCCAGCACGTCAGTGTTAGTGCCCCATACAAAGGGAGAAAGCAAGGCACACTTGTTCCCGTTAAAGCGCAGCTGATGCGCAAAATAGCAAACAAGAAGAAATGAGGACTTCAGTACGGCATTCGCCTGCTAGGATTTTGGGTAGAAGAAGGTATCTCCTTACGCTGGAAAGTCTGCTGCATACTGCCAGCCCTCCCGATCAGTTCCTCCTGAAGTATTGAAATCAATATACCAGTCGGATACCTATTGTCAAAAGGAGACAATAAGAGCAACAAGTACAATCAACACCTCACGTATAATTAAAAAAACCTCTTCTATTTCTCTTCCACCTTTTGGAGTGCAGTGACTTGATAGAAACCTTCTAATACTAGCAATATAAATTCATAGAGAGGTTTCCAAGCCTTTTTAATTCTGTTGAAGAGAAAAGGATTGGAACAGAAGTCTTAAGTCCCGCTAAACAAAAAAATCCCACTCAATGCTTAACATTCTTTTGGCTATGAAAGGTTATTGCTATCATATAAAGGGGAAACCAAGGCTGAATTTATGGTAAATCCAGGAAGAAAATCGGGGTCACTTGAGCCCAGGTCTTGCATCCTGCTTGCTAAGCCTTGCCATCTTAGTAAAGACTTAAGGTAAAATTTACCCAAGACCACTGTGGAGAAGGAGGCTTGGTATTGAGTTTTGTACATTCCTGCAGGCCAGATGCATCACTCCACATGTATCTGTCCGTGGGCAGACCTCTGTGTGAAAGGAATGCAACGTCATTTACAATGGCAAATTTAAAAGGAAGGGAAGAAAAGCCCATTTATAGCACTTCTTATTTTCATACATGCATCAGTCTTACATCATTAATCTCTGTATTTAGAAATACGTGAGTGATGAGGGTAGTGGGCAAGAACCTGTACTACTGCTTCCAGTTACCCGGAACTTGAGGATCACATAAACTTTTCTCTGTAGAGTGATATTCCTCACTACGCTTTTGAACTGGATTTCTCTGGCATAGACACCCATATATGCGCATGCTTGTTCAACACTTCTGTTCAAATCTACTGTTCAAGAACCCAGTGTATTTAGCACAATATGTGTACGAATATATAGGTCCTAATCAGAACTTTGCTGTATGGCCTTAATAATGAAAGATGTTGCAAGTAGACACAGTTTGTGCACTCACAAAGCACAAATCTCTAATATCTTGCAACAAATGCATTTTGAATGGATAACTACAGATCCAGAAAGCTGAGAAACAGCACTCCTTCCATCTTAGGTTAACAATAAATGGTGGAGGAGACTGAGGACAGAATAACTATCTGAAAAGCTAGAACAATCCCCTTGTTTCATTTGACAGTAGTAAAAAATTACAGTAAATAAATACAATAAATTGAGTCAGTAACCTGCTGCTATATCCAGTGACTGGATTCCACCGTTGGTTCTCATAGATGTAAACACATTTCACATCTGACTGCGTATAAATGTTATCAGCACTACTGGCCAGTCCTGTGAGAAAGAAATTACGTGGATTATAATAAAGTTAAACCTTAAAGACACTACATTTAAATTCCAATAGCCACAGTAATATTGTTGATTAGCCTCCTTCTCACTCTTAAGATGAAAACACAAATATAAAACTGCAATACTGATTCCTTCCTAACATGCGGCCTGTTCACTGTACGCCATGTTAGTTAGGCTAAGGAAGGGGCAGCTGAAATATCTCCAATAGCTGACCCAGTCAGGAAGACAAGTAAGAAATGCACACAATGCAGCAGACCAATTGTCCATACCTTGAATGAAGCCACCTCCATATCCACCAGTATAAACCCAAGCTGTGTGATCATATCCTATGCCCCACACTATGCCTCGGTTATTGCATTCTATCAGTCGAAGATGACCTCCAACTTGACGCCAAAACCTGCCAGAAATAGGACGTTTTACATTAACGCTACAGCACATCCATCAGGAATGTACGCTTTCCGTTCCTACAGCTCAACAGACACACAACTTTATGGGCTTGTTTGTTCACGCTCTGTGCAATCTGTAAGTGAAGGCCGTTGCCAGTTGAAAGCACTTCCCTCTGAACAACTACTGAAAACTGAACTGGAAGGAACCTCTCTGCCTCCACCTGGAATCCTCAGGCTTTGAAGTATTTTACAGCTTGTGTTTTTGATATGTTTTTTTCAAACATTAGTTAGGATCATCTGGCTAGAGTCTTTATGTCTTAGTGGCCATCAGCTGCCTCAGCTTTAATTTCATCCTCTTTTTTTTTACATCTAGGAATTGCCTTGATCTAACAAGAAGACAAGTGTTTTGCATATTTGCTGTGGAGCTTGGTAAAAACAAGGGCTTTAATTCTTTCTGTTCTCCTAATCTTTGCAAGTCCATCCTTTTCTGGGACTTTACACAGCCAGATGGCCATAGTACTTTTCTGGGGAAGAATGGGGAAAATAAAGAGATTGCAGAAGAGTATTTTAGGTATCAGAATGGCAGGAGATCATCTAGGTCACGGATCCCCCAAACTAAGATGAAACAGCACATTAGCTTTGTGATTTGCCAGATGCTGAAGGTGCTCTGTCCCGAAGGAAAAGGACTAAAGGATCTCTCAGGTTTTATTCAAAGACACTTTGTGCAAGTAACGTGAAACTGGGGGTATTTTTTAAATTGAAGATTGGCCTTTAACCCAGCAGTCCTGAGGCTGGCACGTGTACTATCATAGTTGTAATAGAAACTGTAAAGGAGCTGCTCCTAGACTGCAGTGACTATGGAGGACTCAGAATTTTCCTGACTCAGACAAAACTGAAAGCTTAAATCACATTACAATTGCAGTGATTAGGTTTACTTTTAGTCTAGGCCATCTCTTAAATCATTACAGCATTAAAGATTCAATCACAAAAAAATGGGATCTTTTGAAATTGCACAAATAGCTCCAGCATCTAAGAATTAAAATATGAGTTGGTGGATTTCTTCAGATGTACTTATGAATATGAAGGCAGCCATTGACCTTGACATTGACAGACACCTGCAGGGTACTAGACACTCCAACAGCCCATCAAACCCACTGACTTGACGTGAAAGACAGTCTTTGCTGGACAGCAACCCATGCAGAAAGAGCAGCTTCTGAAGCCTCTTACATTTGGTCACATGGTGTCAGGTGTGGTCCGGCCTCCAGCTCAGGACTTGGCTCACTAACAAAGATGTCTCCTTTACAAGTAACTGACCAAATGGCGTGGTGAGAAGGAGGGCCTTGAATCCGTCTGCTTTCACAACAGGACATGTTCAGCAAAGACAGCTACAAAACAAGAAGCAGAGGACCAAAAGCTTCTGTTTACAGTGAGAACACAAATTTCCATAGAGGCTTCAGTATAACAAAATGAAGTTTTACCTTTGTAGGTTGTTGCAAATCAGCAAAGTGAATTAGCAGCTTTTTGTCAAAGGTTCTGGAACTCAGTCATTTTGAAATGATTGACACACTCACTGGAACCAACGTGGTTTGCAATATCTGATCATTATGAAGTACCTTTCTGGTCTCCGTTGCTTCACTGTATATATGCCTGCCTGCCTATAAGTAACACTCTCCACAACACTAACAACAGACAACCATTCCACCAATGCAGAAGAGCGACTGAATTAAAATACTAACTCATTTGTAGCCTAATCTATATCTAGAGATAGGAATACTGCTTTTACTGTGGATAACTGCAGCATCAGAAAGTGTACAAACTCCAGAGGAGACAGGAAGCCTCAGGTGCCTCCAAGTTTGAACAGTCTTTTAAAATACCTAAATTGTGAACATAGGTAAGTAGCATAGATACTGTAAATGTAATGCTGAGCTTTCAGAGACTAGCTTTTATGTTTTATTTCAGATATTGCCAGCTTGAAATGAAAAATTCACAGAATTACCCAGTCATGCATTTCTTGCTCTGTTGTGGCTGCCAGGCGGATTGGCCATCGCTGCTTCGTCCTTTCAGGTGTATACAGCGCAAAAGAATGTTTGGCTTCATTAAGAACTTCGACTATAATAGTGACTTCATTCAGGAACACATGAATATACTAAGACAAGAGGAAAAAAAAAATTATGACTAAGGCAAACTCAGATATACGTTCCTCAGAGCCAGCATTTTTGCACTTCAGGACAATGAATGAAGCATTCCTGCCAAGTATGACAAAGAATCAATTCTTGGTGCAGCAGGAATGGGGCTCAATTTCCAGTCCTGTGCTACCTCCCATTCCTACTGCCCATACGCATTATCCCTATTTACGGAGACCCTGGCCAGCCAAGCTTGGCTTTTCTTCACTGTCAAGAACATTTTGAACTTTGCAAACAATTCCTAATGAGTGCAAAGTGGACGGTTTAAGCTATGTGAATGGTTGCTGACTGGGTACTTCTGATAGAGCATTAATATAGCCACAGCTTAGAAAAGCTTCCGATTTGCGCGTACCCTGGGCTACCTTTGATTTGGTTCCCAAAACTTAGAACAGTAACATACTTGCCTCCCTTAAGAAAACCGTTCTCCCTTCAAAGCTTTTCCTTTGCCACAAGCAACTCTCTCAAGGGTCTCAAGCTGAACACACCTTTTTCTCCTCATGATACATGTAATAGATGAACAAGATGCTGTCGCGCATTCCATCACTCCCAGTGAACTGCTCAAGTGCAACTCGAACATCCATCCATTTATGAGGCTTCCAATTCCTCCACCATTGCAAGGTTCCAGTTTTAACCCAAACCGACTGCAATGCAAACACAAACTTACAGGAGTAAGGAAACTACATGACTCTTTCCTTCTCCCAAATACTATTTTTTTTGGCCACAAGAAATCTCTGCTGCAGGTTAGTCTGTATCGTATCAGTTAATTCCGACAGAGAGGACAAAATGCAGACTGACAAAACTGGACTGAAAGGTGCTGAAATAGCCACGTGTACAACAGTGTTAACATTTCACCTCTGCAAGAATGCAGCAGGACAGATACTAATTGACTCGAGTGCACTCCTGTTATAACACAGGGTTTGTTTTGACTTTACAGGCTTTTGATATAATCTTTTTAAACGTGATTAAACCCATGGACTCCACGTGTTTTTAATCTAATTCCAGAAGTCATTTGGCAATTAGCAATGAAGGGACCAAAAATGTGAATGAATCTGAAAAGATCCAAAGAGTCATAACAAAGGGAACATCAAACAAAAGTGCTGCTATTGATGTTTGCATTGTTTTATTGATGCAAGTTACACTAATCCCTTAGTGGTTGCAGAGAGGGAAACTTCACCTGCTTGAGTCACTGTTTCAATTAAGAAGCCTCATCTTGTGGTGGAATAATTCATCCAGTGTTCCACTGTTGCAAACATTTCCCTGTGGATTTGAGGTTTCAGTGTACTCAAATAATGCTGCCCAATGCTTCTTTTGCTCCTATACAAAACTATCAGCCAATGTTTTTAGATAAAGATTGCTGCTCTGAGTTTGATAAGCTGCTAGTTTCCCACAGGGAGCTCAGACAGTGATAATCCAGGAAAGTTGTCACAGACAGAAATAAGGACAAGAATATAAAGCTGACAGTAAGTTCAGATCAGTACATCAGAAATGTATTACTGATGCCCAGTATCGATAGATAGAAGGGTTTAGTAGACAGGAGATAAATGTCCTCACTGCTTACCTGCTCAATAGCCTGTTCGTAGTGCCTAAAATTCTCTAGTTCCCGCTTTGTCCTTTCACTGAGCTGCTGAAAAATCTGCTTTCGCCACGCTGCTGTCTGTGCTGGAGTGATAGACAGAGACAGAGACTGCACAGAGGATGACAAACCTAGAAGAGAACCAAACCAGATAAACTCCAGTCAGCTTTGGGTACAGTTCTGTGAAAGGTAAAACATGATGCTGCTTTGTACGCTGGCCTGAAGCAACCCAGTCTGACATAATTTTTCTAATTATTATACTCTGGAATCAATGTATTAAGGCCAGACATTGTGAATGATGCATAGAAATGGGATCACTAGATGATTACACAGAGTCTTTCACAGCCATAACCTTGTAAAAATGGGAGTTTTCTCACTGAACTGCAAGATAATTAGATAATATGATGCATTAGGAGTTACACTGTTCTTAAATACTGGTGCCACAGTTCATGGTTTATTTTGAAAAGATGGTTATAGTCCACTGTCTTTCAGGAATCTAAATTCTAAAACCATCCAGTGATCAGCTAGGCTCACATTCGCAATGCCTCTGAGTCATTTCTGTGTCTTACCCTTGCCTCAGCAGGAATGGCAGGAGTGAGGCAGTCACTTGTGGCATCTGCATCTCTCAAGAGAGCCCCTTCCACTGCTTCCAGTTACTACTCAGTGATATTATGGGCTTTGCCTGAAGTTGTAGTTTCAGTGCAATTAAACATGAGCTGCAGATCCAGCACAGATTATTTTACAAAATTCTTACAGAAACGCAGAGAAACTACCACCTTTACATTTATGTATCTCAAACCCAAAGTGCTGTACAGCTAAAACCATGCAGCACTGTCCCCAGAGGTGGAGGGTATTAACAAACCGCAATAAGAAAAAATTGATAACCCATCAGAAGTTTTGTGCTGTGGTTTTGTTAAAAAAACACCCCAAAACAACATTTTTCTCAAAGAGCACTGGGAATTAGGGTCTGTTGTGGTGACCAGATAGTACCTGACGGAACAGTGAACCATTTCAGCGGGCTGTGCAAATCTACAAGACAGCCTCCCCCAGACACCCAGGCCCACAGCGGGTGGTCATCAGCTCCGTACTGTTCTTCAGCTCCCACCGAGAACATGCCAAGGGAAGACAGGCTGGATGTTTCTGTGAAGGTGCTGACAGAGAGGACTGGATGCTTTTGGACCTCCTTCAAGTCAATGTTTGTCCACTGCAGTTCCGCAGAAGGATTTGGGTTTGTAGAAGACTTATGCATTTCAAGATTAGCTTTCTCATTATCAGTCAAAGCGACAGTGGCTTCTCCCTGATCAGAGTCCAGAGGATCCACAGTGAAGTCTGCAGGTATTTCTGTGTGGCTGCCCGTGCCGTTAGCACTGCTGCCGGCTGCAGCTCCCAGCGGGGGAGCGTTGGCAAGGTTCACGGGTACACTTGGAAGGTCTGTATCAGAGGAAGTATCTGCATCACCCTGAATGATCGCGTTTGTTTGGTTCTGAATATCATCAGTAAAGAAACAGCCAGCACTGAAGGACAAATAGATAATTAATTAACTATCATTCAAAGCATTATTTATTAGCACAGGCCTGAGACCACAGACATACAGAAACAGACCTAGTGTTTCAGCTTTAGGAGAGAAAGAGCAGACATCTTTTCTGAAGGCCAAACGCAACCATCAAGGGAAAAGATTCTAACGCCAATCTGACAGATTAGTAAATTGAAACATAGGAAGGTATTTCACTGATCTTTTCAAACAACTAGTGGTGTTGGCTGCCTACAACTCTCAGGAAAACACTGAAGCAACATCACATTTTCTGGATATGAAATAATGAGTAGGATTTTAAAAAATCCTTTATTAACTTCTTGATTTTTGTCTTAGCTAGAGAGGGCTTCTACTCAGAGCACACTCTGAATCAAGTAGCTTCTGCAGCACTCCCATCTTCACAGCCAAGAGGCTGGCAGACAGCGGGGAGTTACTGACTTAATCTCTCTAGGAAAGGAAACATACAGTGACACTCAGGAGAAGGATAATTCCTAAGTAGAGCTGACGCTCCTTCATGGTATCTCACAGGTAACGTTTTCGCTTACTAGAGACTAGTTCCAGATAGTGATAGTAAAGCCCAGAGAAAGATGCTTTACCGCAAGCATGCAGTGAATTCCAAAGTGGGAGCTTCAGTTTCTACTTCAAGTGCAACAACTGCTCTTATTGTTAATTGTAATGGCAAAAAATGCAAATGCTTTCCCCATTCCTCCCTGTCTGTACCACTTGAATGTAGAGAACTATCTCCTAGCATTAAAACTCTTGGCATACAAAGTCTGAAGCAGGTATTCTACTATGTACCTGAGCAGACTTGTTGAGCTCCCGCTCTGAGATCTGTCACTCTCTCGGCCAGACACAATTGCCTTCCATGTCTTCCCACTGAGCTCACTTGGTGTGACACCTTGACGAAAATAAATTGCTCTGTCGTCGCAGCCGATTCCCCAGACCTAGGGAAGGAGAGGGCTTGATGAAGAAAATGTTACGGAATGCAAGGAGATACCAGGTAGAAAAAAAGCGCAACGGTGTAAAACAAAGCACAAAAATCTGCTGGACACAGCATTTTCCTTTTGTGTTCTTCCTTAACGCAGGTACTATAGATGCAGTATAAAATTCTGTACCATCAAGAGAAAACTGTTTGCACCTGAGTGTGCCATACAAGAGACATGCTGACTGTTACCTTCTGGTGCAGAATTGTGCCACACATTCCTTCCTAGCAGTTCAAGCACATGGAGCCCTTGTCCAGCTGTCCATGCTGGCACTGCTGACAGGCCCCACCACGTGTGAATACTGCCTGTATGAAGGGGAACGTAACTATCCTCGTAACTGGTATACTGCTGTCTTACCTGGTTATTTAAGCCCACAGTTACCATCATCATTTCTCCAACCATTTCAATCCAGCTTGTTCCACAAGGATTATGTGAGTTCACTCCTCTTCTAAACCACACCTACAACAGCAAACAGCGAAAGTCTAAATTCTGCTCCTTCTGCCTTAGCAAGCAGACAGCTGGAATTTAGTTTCTTTAGTGGATTAGTCTTAATCTCTAATACTGACTTGCCACATTGCCTTAAGAAGTCACTTGCCTCTCTGGTTCTTTTTCTTTATCAGGTAAAGATAAACTAATTCTCTTAGTAGCACCCAGGCTGTGTGTCCTTGTACTTTTTGTTATGACTTTCTGTGACAGAGTTAGTTTCTCCGCCATTGGAAATACACTTTCTATTACATGTCAGCTGTAGGCTATATTTGGTCCCTCTGAATGGCCTTCTAAATAGTGTTCTTGTGTTCCCTAGAAGCGGGGCTGACGGAGGGAACTGTCAGAGAAATCTTCTCAGTCGTACATGTCTTTAAATTGTCTCCCCTTAGATTAGTTTTTACCAATCCAAAAGTGCCTGTGGACTGGGTACCTGGAAAAATTTCCATCTGTTTTTCATATAGTGGCAAGAAGCTACTCAGAAGTCGTTGGTTACATCACGTAACAGACAGTGTACTTGACTGTCTTGTGGCAGATCTGAATTAAAACATGCTAGCTTATCTACATGTATTACAGCAGGTTTATTTGGCAGATGGAGCAGGCCAGGCACAGCCTGTTACCACAGCTCAGCTGACAAGTGGTAACATTAAACCAGAGTAACTCAATTACTTAGAACTGCTATACAGGCACAGAATTCATCTGGTTTTGAACTCAGTATGAAGAGATTTGATTGCAACCAGCACAAGAGCACTCTAGGCCATTCTTCAAGACTTTCTAGACTCTCTGTGAGAAGCAGGGAGTTGGAACCAACAATCCTTAGGGGTCCTAACTTGTGATACTCTTAAGTTAAAATGCCAGTAAGAAAGTAATCACATATACACATAGCAGGGTGTCAGTTAATAAATACAAAAAGCTACATTAAAAGGCTGATGAAGAGGGAACACTTACAACAGGAAGATAAAATACAGGATCATATAGAAAAACGTAGATGAAAATATTCCCAAAGCCACTTCTGAAGTAACCTTCAGACCACGTAGAAACAAGACTGAGCAGCTGGGAGTCCCTTCAGTTTTGATGCTCAATATCCCCTAGAAGTAGGCCCCTTGTTACAGCCCCACAACATCCCCACCCACATACCACATCTGTCTGACTTGGCTTTAGAAAACTCCTTCCAAGAGAAAAGCAGAAAGTTTTCCCTAAATTAAACGCAATGTCTATCACAAAGCAATGTCTATCACAAAGCACAGAGCATTCCCACAGCAGCAAGGGAAACTAGAATTCCCCGAACCATGGGCACAGTGAGTCCAAACCACTGATGTTTCCTATGAAAGTTACATGCCTGTTTGAGCAGATAGAAAAAGGAAATTAAAAAACCAGAACCAGAGCATGACACCTCTTACTTTTCTGTCCTTGGTAACACACCACACCACATCAACACCCACAGAGACGTGCATAATCCCATTTTCAGAGCTTGGAGACTCCACAACGCTCCAGGAAATTCCTGCCAGGAACAAAACCCAAAAGGCATTGTAGGTTAGTTTCTTATTCAACACTACACAAATCAAAGGGGTTTCCAGCTAAATTTAACAAACTTTACCTTGAGGGTTGTTCCTGTCAATTCCTTCTCTCACAATAGCTTGCCCTTCCCAAAGAGTTGCCCAAAGGAGGTCGTATGGCCCACAGCTGATCTGCACAACTTCACCAGGAGTGGCGATTAAGGACCACATGGAACCTTCTGGATTGTGATGGCAGACGTTTTCTCTGTACCATACCTACACAAGTTTAAAAAAATACAAATAAAACTTAGAAAAATATCACTACAACAATGAAACCATTGAGACAAGCATGAAGACAAACTGGAAAGAACAGTCCTCCATTAACAGGATTTTTTTACGCAGTATATGCACTCTGACCTTTAAAAGTATTTTTTTAATGTTGATCATGCAGTTGAAGCTATTTCCTTATGTACTAAGGGAGGCGGCTTTTCTACAGACTAGCTTCTATCATGGAAGCAAATCTGGATCAGGTGCAGTAACCACAAGTGCTGTGTGTTTCGACATTTAAAAAACACTTCAGTGTATTTCAGGGCATGTTATATAAATCAAGAATGAACAAATACATAACACAAAAATGTTACTGTTAGATGATAGCCTGACCTCACTTTCACTGAGCAGAGCTTGCTACAATATGGGTAAAAAAAAAATCCATTCTCTGTGCAGCCTTCAGTGACATCCAGTCCATTTGCTAGTCTTGGTCCTACCAACTGTGCACTACTCTATAGATCACAGTCAGAATAGGAAGGTCAAACATAGAAAGCATCCTGTGGCAGTCCTATGAGTGCTCCAAAACATGACTGCTGAGTGCCAGATCTTTATTTTTAGAATATTTTTAATTCTCTAGGGACTTCTACTTGGGAAATGAAAGCATCTTACAATGTCAGTCAAGTAAGCCTGTAGAGTGGGATGCTTGTCACTTATTACTGGGAAGTATGAGGCACAGGGAATTTTATTTTAGACAATTTAACCAAGATTGCCTGACTCTCCAGGCAGTGCCAAGTGTGACTGAAATCTCAGGCTATTTGTTAAAAATATTACATTCTTCCCTGGGAGACCACAAGTTAGAAATTGTCTAGAGACAAAGGAACATCAGATACGTGCTGTAAGGATGAAGGAAGGGTGAGCAAGAATCAAATCTTATGGTAGGCCTAAAAACAAACAAGAAAGAAAGATGTATAGCTTTCAATAGAAAATAAATTGTAAACAGTCCAGAGCTGGATTCCACACTGCCATGTCTGGAGGTTATCATTTTCTGACCAGTAAGTCTTAGAAAACCATTTTGTAAACTCTTTCTTGAATCATTCCTGACTCCCCACCACAGAGACATAGCACAATAATTTGCAAGAATCTTTATAAGATGTTAAGGCTCCTTCTCTCGTTACCAGTGCCATAGTCTGCCTTCTGGGCATTTTTCAGGATGTAAGACGCTACTTAGCCCAAGTTTTTAGGATTCACCTGTTTATAGAGGTTTAAGGCATCCCTAAACCCTGTGAGATACTAAGCCTTTCCATTTACAACACCAGTTGTTACATAACGGTAGTTCTAAAGCAGCTTTTACATCCTTTGCCGCATGCACAGTGTATTCCTTACCAACATAAGACAGTAACAAACCTGCCTTGCTTTAAAAGCATTTAACTCCTTTTCAGGAGTAATTTATATCTGAAAACTTACGGAACGTGCACATACCCTTCCTTGTAAAGAAACTGCCCATACTGATAAACGGCCAAGAGGCTCATCGGTGATCTCCCATCCTCCAATGGAGATGTCATTGAAAGGGTCTGGCAACTTATCTGGATCATTCTGTGATACGATCTGAAGCAAAAAGAAGGAAGATTGAGAAGAGAAGACGGCGCAGATAGACAGGTGACTTGGCTGGTGGCCTAGCTTGTTTCTTGCAGATTTAGGTATCACTTGCTGAAGTGGCTGCGTGTGGAGATTCTTCCTCTCATTCAAGGCTGCTATGGGCAGAGATAGGGGAAACGCTGCTGAAGCAGCATGAAGAAACCTACTACTAGTTCCATCCCCTAACTAAAGGAAATTTTTACTCACAGAGCAGTGCATACAGACGTCCTTTGAATTGGAACATCACAAATTACAAATTTTGTACATTCTTAGAATGGATCATCAATTATTAAAGAACAGTTATTCAGGCAGATAAAGGACACAGCTGGGCGTGATGCTAGGCAGGCAGCGGCTTGTCAAACGACCAAGGGAAGGTAAAATGTTGGTTTGAAATTGCAAAGGAGCTGAGCATCGATCTCCAACTGCATTACCGCAAGATCTGGCATCTATGAAAAACACCAGCCTTCCAGTTATGCTTGCAAGAATTACAAGTTGGAAGTCAAGGAATCAAGGTTCAGCCTAGAGAGCAGTGATAATCAATTAATTTCCCTGCACTTATAATTCATTATTTCAGAAAATCAGTTTGATATTTTAAAAATATGCAGAACCTTTGCCCAAACGTCCCGTGACTTGTATCTCCTGTATCTGATCCACCTCCTGCGTCTGACACAAGAATTCCATTTCTTATCCTTTGTGTAGGTGCTGGGGAAGTCGATGGCGTAAGTCCAGCCCTGCAAACAGAGGTTTTCTTGTAGGAAAATCATTACGGGAAAGCTTGAAATCATAACCCAGAGCAACTCTGCACAAGAGTCACTCCTACAAATACAGTACAAGTTACTGTGCGTGTCTCAACAGCCCTGATTAACAGATCAGCTAATTCCATGAACGATTTATGACTCATGTCCAAGTTCCTCTGCATGCTATACACAGAACAAACAAGACACAGTAAAGGATTTTACTTTCTTCATAGTAAAGATCTTAAATAACAATGGCATCCAGTTGCCAGCATTCTGTGGACTGATCAAAAGAAAAAAGCTTCTATAGAAGCTCCTATAGACTTCAAAAGCCTTCCAACAAGATCCTTCTTTGTATTGTATTATAGTTGAGCTACTTCCCCAAGTAGCTATGGGAAGTTACGTGGCTTTTATTTTTACAGACCTTTTACACTTCTATAAAAGTGCCTTTTATTTTACAGACTAAGGATTCCCAGAATAGGTATCTTTTTAGTATTGTTCACCTACCCCTTTCTCTGTTGGTTCCCCTCCAATATTTTCATCCACATACCAGTCAGACTCCCACTCCCAGTGTGGTGAAGGCAGTGTGAAACTATCAAGCTGCTGATGTTTTAGCCCGCTCACATCACTCCACTGCCAGCGGTCACTGGGCAGTAATTTCTCACAAAAGCCACCAACTGGATTCCAGCGCTGCCAGAAATAATAAATGAAATATTTTATTTGAGATCACATCATCTCATTGGACATCTACAGGGAGTCAGAAATGATAAATTTCTTATTTTCTGCAGTAGAAGAGGAATAAATTCTGGGGGTAATGAGAAAGTGTCCACACTGTAAGCCCCTACCTAACATAATCTTTGGAGGATGCTTTTCTATGTATCAAAGAAGGGCTGACTGCAGAGCGAGTCCCAATCAAATCATTCTCAGCTACATAAACAGGACCATCTGATGCTGTATTTTACTACTAACAGTGTTTTCCCGTTTGGTGATGTACGGCACCGTGACACTGCACGTTAGGACAATGCTGCTGTAGAGACGCCCCTGGGATCTCTGAGCTGCTCCCCATAAGAAAGATCATCAGCATCTTGCCTGCACTAGAAAAATAGCTCAGCTTCTGTGCCAGAAACTATGTCAAGGTAACCAGACCAGTAAATCTTCCCTGGATCTCAGGTGATACCAAGAGGGTTTTTTTTCCAAATCTGCCTTTAATCAGTTACAGAACAGTAACTTGCAAGGGTTTTCACCAATGCAGCTGGGATTCCCCCTGCCGCCCCTCACCTACTCTAGAAATACTGGCAAAATTAGTCACATCGTGCTGTCTTTCATTATAGGGCACATGAAAAATTAGTGGTTCAAAATCTTTCTATAATTTTTATGCAAAATATTATTTGCTTCTACTACGAATCTGGCTAAAGTGCTTTGCACATTATCTGTAAACTATTTGAGTTTAATTTTGTCATTGTTTGTTCTTGCAGAATATTTAATTTAGTGCTTTCCAGTATTTTGTTTTCCATTTTTTCATAGCCTAGAACAAAAGTTTTAAAATAACAAAGAAAATAATAGTTTTGAATTTTTAAAGAACATGTTTACATGACAAAAGGAAGATTCTTAAATGACTGGAAAGTTCTATCAATGTAAAATAATGTATAAAATTAATCTGCTGTATTTTTTCCCATGCAGGTAAGTTCATGTCTTTTCTCAACTTAGATTTATCCCATTGCCCGTTAGAAATCAGAGAAATGTGCTCAAGAAAATCCTTCAGTTTCCTCTCTCAAGTAACTTTTGGTGAACTTAAAACCAAAATAGATAAATTTCCTTTAAAATACTATTTTAAAGACATTCTTATAAAGTATGTCACATAGGAAGAACCATCTTAACGCTTGTACTGAAAAAGCTGGAAACATCCTTTAATGGAGAGTTATGCCTTTATTAGAGAGGCCCGTGAAACACTAAAAATAGCATTTCTTAAGAGGAATGTATTTCTGATAATGTATCTTTGTTGCCTGGAATTTAACACGGGACATTTTCTTAAGGGGATTTCACTAAGGAAAGGAAACACCAGGTGAGAAGGGTGAGTGTTCCCGTCTGCAGCGCCTTACATACACCAGGCCGTAGCACACACTGCCCTTGCGTTTGGTAAGAGCAGGAAGAATAACCTTCCCTTGGGAATTAAAATACCAAAAGAACACCTGCTGTTTGGCACATATATACTCTTCAGAAACATCAGATTAAAAATGAAAACAATTAAAACAAAACCATCTTCTTGCGAGAAAAGCATGCAGAGACAGCCGATGTACGGATTTGCTATGATTCCTTTCTGACGAGTATGTGGCAGTGTGAGAGGGGTACCCGTAACACGTCATACCTGATTCTCGTAGGTTTCTTCCTGGTATCTAATAGGAACATCCCCCGAGAACACATAGGTGTATACTTGATGATCACAGGCTATTCCCCAGCAGCACTGTTTGGCAGCAGAGACCCGTTTGAATTCCAGCTGTGTGTCCTTACAGAGCTCCCAGCACTGGCCAACAGTGGACAGAGTGTAAACCCTCCCAAAAATGTCAACGGCCCACAAAAGGGAACTAGACATGGCCATGTCTGAAAGGCAAAAAGGAGGCATTAGTGGAAGTGACAGTTTTAAAGAATGGATCTTGAGCCTACTGTAGATCAGTCCTGCTCTGAGCCACCATCAGTCAAATTAAATAAAGATGTAAAGAATGATCTTTTTAAAAGAGCCCATGCAAAGCTGGCAGCCAGAGCGCTCTCAGTCAGAGCTGTGCAGTTACACTGCTTAGCTGGCTCTGAAAAGCCATGAGGAAGACCTTGCTACCGGCATAGAATCATTCAGGTTAGAAAAGACCTCTAGGATCATCTAGTCCAACCTTCTTCAAACATCTCCCTAACCCCTAGACCATGTCTCGAAGCACCACATGTACTCATTTTTTGAGCACCTCCAGGGATGGTGACTCCACCACCTCCCTGGGCAGCCTGTTCCAATGGCTAATCACTCTTTCAGTGAAGAACTTCTTCCTGATATCCAATCTAAACCTCCCCTGGTACAACCTGAGGCCATTACCTCTTGTCCTTTTATTAGTTACCTAGGAGAAGAGACCAACACCAGCCTCACTACAACCTCCTTTTAGGTAGTTGTAGAGAGCAATGAGGTCTCCTCTTGGCCTCCTCCAGACTAAACAGCCCCAGTTCCCTCAGGTGCTCCTCATACGACATATTCTCCAGACCCCTCACCAGCTTCCTCGCCCTTCTCCAGCACCTCAATGACCTTCTTGTACTGTGGTGCCCAAAACTGGACACAGTACTCAAGATGTGGTCTCACGAGCACCGAGTACCATTGTCCATCCTGCAGGAGCTCACAGCATTAGCAGGACAGCTTTGGCAGGCAGGGGACAGAAGTCAACACTGAACTGAAACAAAGCAGCATGGACCATTTCATGGCAGGTGGCTTCGCTCTCCAGAGCTGGTAATGCTACACAAACTGCTCATCTCAGCTCCACAAAGCCATGGTATCTCATGGCATCTCCTTTTCAGCCTCCTCCTGGTATATGCCAACATAGCTACACAGGTGAAACAGGAAGTTTCACCTGTGAACAGGAGCTTCTCCATAAGCACACATCTAGTTTTATTACCTACTGCTGCCAGGAGATGTCTTTCCAAAGCATTCTGGTGACTGCTTTGGGATCTGATCTTTATTTAACACACAAAGGTGCGATATTTCAGTAGGCATAGAGTGTGGTTTGACAGCAGAGACCTGGTTGAGTTCCATTCCAGTTTTATCACTTAATAACCTGCCATTTTCTGGGCACTGCAGCCCTACCCTTCATGGAGGGGTCAGTATTTATGTGAGGCAGGTGTTCGCCAATTCTTTTACAAGTCAAGGAAGGCCAGCGTGTTTTCCTGTCACTTGGCTTTCTGGGCACCAGAACAGATTTCGGTTGTTCTGTACGTCTGACAGTCAGAACTACTGACAAGTATTTTGAACTTTGCCTCCAGTTCTATTAAGTATGCCCTGGGGGGCCAGGAGGAGAAAGGTACAAAAAAGAGGACTCAGATCCAACCCAAGGGAAGAGAAGAGGAACCCTTGCTTGGGGTCAGCTTTGGAACACTGCGTCTTCGTTGCCAAACAGCAGCTGGGCTTTCAACACAAGAGCCGAAGGAGACTTGCCTGCCTGCTTTCTGACTGATCATAAGCGCTGGTACAGAGGAACTAACTCGTGCGGTGTGTTTGAATGGTGGAGGTGAAACTGTGGAGAATCCGGGAACAGCCAGGCCAGTGTCAAACAGCAGCGCTGTAAATTCACAAGGGATCCCAGGGAGGATGTTTCAGCATTCCCTGATTCCAAGAACTTCTGCTGATAAGTACCTAAAAACCTGGGTCCAGCAGATGAATAACAGGTGACAGTGAGAAGAAAACATATCAGCAGAGAACAAGCAAGGCCAGGGGAAGGTCACGAGCAGGATTCTCCAAATAGTTGTGGCAGTGTAACGATGATAATCCTCTAGTTTTGACTTGTTGTTGTTGTTGTTGCTGGGAGTACGAAGGCAGGTATTACTGCCTTCGTCTGCTCCTGCACCAGCCCTTTATCTGCTTTGTATCCTGCCTTTCTACATTAGTAAAAGTAGGCTAGTACAGAAGAACATAATATGGATAAAATGGAACAGACCCAAGTGAAGATGAGGTGGAAGTGGTAATGCGTGTACCACTGGGAAAACAAAGGCCATGAAAAGAAGCCTTTCAGTATTAGCACTTAAAATTCTGCAGCAGTCTTTAAACAGAGGAAAATATTACGCACTTTATCTTAAGCAACCAGAATGCCAGTGAGTCTGGAGTAAAGGAAGCATTACGGATGATGCAGCGAGGATACCTTCCTAGCCAGGTCATACAGAAAAGTGATGCTTGGGTGAGGTACAGGTGGGCAAATACTCACATGAAGGCTGGAACCTGGATCGACAATCCAGGCAGGCAGAAAAGGACCTGGAACGGTTCAGGCAGTGAAAGTTCCAAAGATTATGAAGTTAGGAAGAATATAGATAGGGCAGAATTAAAATAATCCAGGCAGATGCAACTGGATTAAAATATTCCAGCCAGCCAAGGTAAGGGAGAGTTCCTGCGTATTCTTTCTTCTGAACTTTTGAAACAAGAGTGTTTGCAGAATCATGGGAAAATCCAAAATGCATTTGGATTATAAATACTTTAAAGACTTCAGTTTACACCCTTGTTTTACGCACTGGTTGTGCTGGGGAAGATGAAGACAGATGTTGCTTGATTTGGACGGCTGCTCAGCGCTTGTGGCTCGTGTGCGTTTCAGTGAATGTAGGAGCTGCCTGGTATTCTCAGGGGACGGGAGAAGCCGCATCCACCCCTGCTAAATTCTCCCCCACCCCTCAGCCAGGTAACTTCCGACAGAACTGAAACTACTTAAATGAAGATGTCGTCAATTACAATTTCCCCCTGCCTGCCATAACCCCGATTGCTCCCGAACTCGAGAAGAATACCGCGGCTCCTTGCGCGTTCTAAAGGACCCAGCTCCCCAGGAGAGCGCGGACGCGCCGCCTCTGCGGACCGCGGCCACGATCCCGTGTAGCGCCCGCGGGGAACCGCCGGGATCAGACGGGCAGGGACGAGCCTCACCTCCCGTGCGA
>VZZY01006117.1:1063440-1120489 GCA_013400335.1 Eurystomus gularis | reverse complement strand
CGTGGCCTGCGCCGCGGAGGGGCTGCCCCGCGGAACCGGGGAGAGCGGGGGAAACTCTGAGCCTCTTGCGCGGGGCTCCCCCGCCAGCGGCGAGGCGGGCTGCGCCGCCCCGGCTTTCACGCTTGGAAGCGGCGCCGGGAGGAGGGTGCGCAGGGGATCCAGGGATCCAGCGCCGCCCCCCTTTGCCCCCCTGCCCTCGGGGCCCCTGGGGTGTAACGTCGTGTTCGTGTTTCGCCCTCCCTAAAACACCGCCCCAGTTTGCATGCGTCCCTCGGAGCCGCGCGGTGTCCGCCTCAGAGCAACGGCGGAGAGGGGCCGGCAGTAAAACAGACCCCAGAGCTGCGCTTTGCTTTGCTTGCACTTCGCTGTACCCTGGTTAATATTCGTTTTTTCTGATACACTTCAGTAGTCTTGGAGAGACTTAAGCAGGTGAGTAGATACAGTACTTCTGTTAACTGAGTTAATACTAATCTCCGTCAAAGAGAGAATTAGCCGCTCAGGAAAGACCGTAGAGTTAAGGGAGTGCTTCAGAAGTTACAAAAACTACCCAGCGGACACAGGCTCTGGCCATCATGTGTTGGATTTAATCTTGAGGCCATAGACTGATTTTATGCTAATAGCTTGGAGCTTATTTTCCTACAATACAAATATAACTGATTATTTTCAGTTTAAGTAGTGAGGTTGGTGGACTTTACAAATGCATAACATGATTCAAGAAGATCTGAGAACTGTGTCCTTTTAAAAAGCTTTTTTTTTAAATTAAATTTTTAATGTTAATGCAGTGGTTAAAGGCTTGTGTTTTCTAACTGCAGCAGTTAAAATGACAGCGTTCGCTAGCTAACAACATGGGTTTTCTGAAAGGTTGGGGGTTTTTTCTGTGCTTATGCAACCGGCTTCCTTTCCACTTGCATCCTATCGCTTTGACATCTCTCTCCAGTTATAAACTTCACATGTTGAGGTGAGGCTGGAAACCAGGGGAAGGTGTATTCTGTTTCAACTAGTTTGCCTGCCGCAGTGGGATTTCCCTGATACATAACATCCAGCAGAGAAAGCTGTGGTCGTTGTTTGTTTAAACTGTTTTTCCTTGGTGCTCAAACAGTGTTGAAACAAATTTTCAAAGTTAATTATTAACTCGGTGTCCTTTTTAGATGGTTAAATTGTGCGAGATACTTGGGTTTGTGAAGTGACTTTGCTATTAGATATGCTGAGTAGTGTGTTCCAACTCTGATTTTGTTAGAGCTTCTTAAAGTGCTCAGTCAAGACTACATTTCCATTTTTTTTTTTTCCATCTTCTGTTTCCATACTTCTAAATTATTATCATTGCGCTTTATGTGTGGTGATTGAGGGTTTTTTTTCTTGTTTTAGGGTATGCTGTTCCTCCACCGACATCACAGCCAAACTATTCGAGCACGTACACCATTATTCAACAGCCTGCTACCACCACTTCTGTAGTAGTAGTTGGTGGCTGTCCTGCCTGCAGGTAAATGACCTCATAGTTGAAAAATAAGCTCAGTCTTGGGTTTTATTTTTTAAATTAGAGATATCCATATGGTTCCTTGCTTTTCAGTAGTTTGTGTGTGTATTAGAACTGAATTAATTGAATAAGGACTAAAATTTAGTAGTGGAGTTTTAGTTTATGTAGTATGAGCTTGTCCTAATGGGCTGGTGACAACTGCTGGGATTTACAGTAGCCTTGAGATAAACATGAACGGGTTCTTTAGGTTGGCGGAAGATCTGTTAAGTGGTATTTTTAATGAAAAGGCACTTCAGTAACAGAGTAAAGGGTCAGCTCTTGGGGGAGAGGATGACAGGAAGTCCTTTCCGATATGTTTATGCCTGGTGATAGTGAGTGGCATGATTTTGTTGTGAAACTTCCTGTAATCTCTGTCCATAGTCACTTCTGTTATCTGGCAGCCCTCTGGAGGGTCTTCTGCTGCTGTGGTGTGTGTGTCCCAATTCCCAGCACCCAGACTGCAGAACCAGGCAGGGTGATTGTCAGTATTGGTTGGAAACATCGGAATCTTTAGGCTTAAAGATCTCTTACTTTAAAAATCCTTTTACTGCAGAAGAACAGGGAGATTAATAGCTGTGATTCAAAGTGTTAATCTGATGAAGTGGTGAAAACCAGAAAAAGTGGTCAGCAATTAGTTGGAGTTGCAACAAAAGAACAACTTCCCTGTCAGAGATCTACAGCCGTGAAAAAAAGGGAAGGAGTCACGGTGTCCACGTCGGTGCCATACGTCAGCTGTAGTCTCTGCAATTCTCAGTTCTCATCCCAGGACATAAGCTAATGGGCAAGGGCAGCCAGATGGCTGCTGGTGCAGCTCAGGCACTGGTGTTCCTGGCCAGCTCTGACTCAAATGCAGAATCATTCCCTTCTGTTAAGATTTGTGGGAGTTACCCTTGTGGTGTCTTGTAAGAAGGCAGTTAATGTTCTGCAAGTCTGAGCCCTTGCTTATCCCTTTCAAAAGGTGTAGGAAACAGACTTGCTAGAATAGCTGAAATGACACCAGGTTTCAGAGTGATGAATGTGATGGACATTGTCATAGTGGCAGAGACTATCCCCAAATGCCTTTTGGTTTTGATAGAATTGGTGTTCGTCTGTACCTTCCTTCAAAGGTGGATTCAAGTAAGAAGTATCTTGTGGTGCTGTGTAAAAACAGGTGCTTGCTGAAATGCCAGTAATTAATGCTGAAAAACCTGTCCTGGTTGGAGCTCTGGGTCTGGAAGATGGATGTGTTAAACAGTGAGGGAAAGGAAGCACTGAGCTGTTCAGGGGATTTGGTAGACCCTGCCACCTGAGTATATATATTAAAATGCTTATGCTTTAGCTCAGCCGGAAGACAGGGGAGATGTTGTATGTTGCTTTGTAGAAGGAAGGAGTGTGTTTATACAGGCCTTCTGGCCCTCAACCCAGAAAGTCTCAAAACAGTTTACTATGGAAGTGGCCTTTGCAGTAACTTAAGGTTGGTAGGCTCTTGCTGCCTAGGAATTTTTTTTTTTTTTGGAAGTTAGCCTGGGATGCTTTTGGAGACACCTTTGAAACAATCATTTGCAAGTATAATATCTAACTTGAGCCAAATTTGGGAAAATGAACTATGTTTTGTAAGGTGTTTTTAATTGACCTCACTTGAATAGTTTTCTTATGACATCAGACTTGTTGTGCTGGAGGTACCCAGTGCTCTGTGCATTGTAGACTCTTTCCTAAAGTAAAATACCCTCTGCAAAACCTTCATTTACTCTTGAATCCTCAGGTTTTGTTTTAGCCTGTGGAAAAAAAACAACCCACCAAGTTGTGAGGAGAGAGAGCTATGACTTGTTAACTACTATGAGGCACAATACTGTAGTGCTGAAATGGTAAGACTTTTCTCAGCACTTCTGAAAAGCTCTTAAATCAGAGAATCCCATGGATGAGTAACTGTCTAGTAAGGGTGTGCCATAATTGTCTTTGTAGTATCACTGTGTTTTGTCCTAATTGTCTTTAGAGAAGAAGTGTCAGTAGGAGAGAAAAATCTCAGATGGCTTGTCTTTTGGCTTGTTAAGGAATTGATATTCTGGGGCTTCAAGGGAGAGGACAGGGAAGCTGGGTGGGAAGCGTAGTATTGGAACTATTCACAGGAGCCTGAAGGGTCAGGGTTCATGCTCTGGAAGGTTACACTGGCTGATTTTCTTAGAGAAAGAGCTCGTAATCCTCTTTGACTTCTCAAGACCTTAAACATAGTTCTAGTCAACCTCCTTGTCCTGGAATCCTGTTTTAGGAAGAATGACACTCTGAATACAACACTGAACAGAAGAGTTGTTGAAAGGGCATTGATAAACATAAAAAGCTATTAATGGTACATAAAAAACTTTGTTATTAAACTGCCAAGTCAGTCCTGTTACTCTTCGGGTTTGATCCTGTGCGTGATTGTTAGAGAAGTCTGTCTGCTGTAGATCACGAGGAAAGAGCCTTGCGTGTGGCTGTGGAATAGTGTAACTGTTCCGGTAGGCTAAAGCCCATCGAGAGGATTTCTACCATCGAAAATACAAAACAGTCTTTTGTACTGTGGCATGTGTGAATATTGCTAATTGAAATCAAAACAGTTTCCAACTTAAAAATACATGGTGTTGAGGAGAGACACACAGTATTGGTCTGGTGTTGGGTAGGAGTCTATTTTATTGCAGTCGTGAATGATCTGGGGATTAATACGTTGATCTTTAGGCTTGTTTTATGGTATGAAGTAATTAAAAAGTACAAAGTATCTCCAGAAGTAGCCTCTCTACAAGCAGGTGGTATGCCTGCGGGCACTGTGGTACTGCATTTTTTGGTTCTCTCTCTGAAGCATTGCTGCATCTGAGGGGATGACTCTCCAGTCTTGCAAGCTGTACCTCTTGCTCAGAGTTATTCATCAGTCAGGTCATGCTCATTCAGCATTGGTTGGTGTTGCTTTCTAATTACAGACCTCAGTATTAGTGTATGTTCCATCCTTGTCTTGGGTGGTTCTAGTCCTGTTGTCTTAGTATGAGTTTTTCTCCCAACACTGATACACAGAGAATTAAACTGAGTTGCAGAATCTTGCCAGCTTTATTGCTTGTAATTGACATCTAAGGATAGGCCGCGTACTGCTTTTAAACTATCTTGTGTTCCCAAGTACAGATTGAGTCATTACAGCCAGTGACTTCAGAGATCCAGCCATGTAATTGTTTTTAGCTTGGAGAATGCAGTCTAGCTGCTTCTCTTGTGCTCACTTTCATTTTCTTTTTCTCCATCTTGTGTTACTGGATAGAATAAACCGCAAAGGAATGTTTACTTTCCTGTTAAGTAGCAGAATAAAAGATCCCTTAACAATTGTGAAAACATTCTCTTCATCTGATGTTTGCAAAAGACAAGTCTTTCAAAATCTGGAACAGACCCTGTCATGGGTCCTGTTGGGTTTTTATTTCCCTGTTTAACAAGTATTCAGTTGCTTTAGAAGAAAGGGTTGAGGGAAAGGACATAACACTGCTGCATTGTGGCAGCTTTATCTTCTGACAATTGCAAAACATCTGCTCGAGAGGTGCTGTAGTGGGTCCCAAATTATCATAGCACTGAAGCTCCATCCAGGACTGGAAGATGAGACAAGTTTGATTAAAACTGTACTTATTGCCAGATCTCTTATTTTGTTTTTTTCAATTAAGTGCATGTTTCTTGTGAGAATAGGCTGGGAAAATTGCACTTAGGTGATAAGTCCTTCAAAATTTCAGTTCTCTGGTTTTACTTCAGTTATTGAAATCACAAAAGCTGTGTGTGGTTTGGTAGAAGGCTGTTCAGGATATAGGTTTTCTATAGTTACAACAACTATATTTACACTTTGTGTAAATAGTCTAATTTCATAATATGTACTGGTTAAATATGCAAGGAATTAAAAAGACCCAGCTATTTAGAAAGCATGTCTGATATTCTGAGGAAAACCCATGGATTTTTGGTTTCTAACAGCGGGCTGACATGCTAGAGATCCTTTTGAATCTTGTGAGTGAAGCCAACTTTGAAATAACTTTTCAAGAGTGCTATAAAGAGGAATAACTATAATAGTGCAGCAGCTCCTGACACTGGTTTTTGTCACAAAGATGATGAGCCCGTGTTGGGATCAGCGTAGCTCCCTTACACTACAGTTCGCAGCTTTTTGTAGGTCTGTGCTGTTCAGGCAGGCTGGGCCCTTCTTCCCTGCTGTGCTGTAATCTGGTGGCTGGAGCAGTTAGGGCAGGAAATTCAGCAACAACTTACGCATGTGACTGCGAAGAAGAAAGCCTTGATACAGCAGAGCAGATGCCATGAGTCTGCCGTTAGAATTACTGACTGGGATAGCTGGAACGTGGTTTTCCCAGCATGATGGCAGAGGCATGCAGCCGCTTAGCGGGAGGTCTGTTACCTAAGCCCTGAAGAGAGGAGGTGGTGAGCTTGTTAACAGGGTCCCGAGTGAGAACAGCATAGCTCTTGCTGTTTCTGAGGACTTTTCTTCTACTGGTCTCAGCTGATTTGCGGACAATAATCAAAACACAGTTTTTTAAGAAGTGAGACTTTATGCAGTTCATAAGATACAGCAGGAATGTATTCCCTGATGGGACTGTGGTAGCTGGTCCCTCATGCCCAGTCTGTCACTGGGCCTGAGTTGATAGCATTTTTGTGGTTTTTTTTTTTTTAATGTCACCATTTATCTTGGTGTCTGTATTCTGATACTTAGGATTTCTTTGTAGCAATGAGTTCTGGATGAGAGGAGGAAATTGGTCTTGTTCGTTGGTAACCAGAGGTGATGCTGATCTTGCTGTGTATGCGGAGGAGTGAGGAGAAAACATGCCAGGCTTCAGTCCAGTCCATCATGGATAATGTCCACCATCTACAGAGAATTTTAGCTGGCATGCTCAGCCTTGTTTGTGAGGCTACACTGTTGGTGTGAAGCCATGAAGCTTGTCTCTTAATTAGTGTGTTCTCAGATTTGGAATTAAAGCAGTGGTGCTACTGCATTAGAGAAGGCTGGTGATTTGTAGGCATTTCAGGAAAGACAACAGCTAGATCCAGGCTGTTCCCACTGCCAGAATTTCTCGGGCTCTGCAGCCAGCCCTCTGTATAGGAAGTGGAGCCTAAAGCATAAGGAAGCTCAGATAAATCTGCAAATGCTGTGGTGACTCTTACGTGAAGGTGACTTATAAGGATAATTGCATTTACATATATGTACAGCTTGTGTTGAGGAGGGTGAGCCAGTGGCTATGTATAGGTTTGGGCTCCTTTCTGTGAATACAGATCAACTATCCAGTGTGCCTTCAAGCTGAGGCTAGAGGAGCTGGCACCTCTCTTTATGGAAATTAAAACCCTAAAAGTCCCGTGCTTACTCAGTAGTTGCATATGTCATTGTCAGTTCTTCATCTTCTGCTGCTTGCAGGTGAAATTTAAACCTGCTTAACCTAGCTGCTGTTGCTGCGTTAGCTAGGACAGATGTAAAGGAAAGCTACCTATGTTTTCATGTTCAAAATTAAAGATTTGGTGTGCAGCTTCCAAAGTCTTTGTCACTAGTCTGATGTTTCCTCTGAAATATAAAGGAAAAGACTCAACCAACCTCAGTGGCAGGAGAGATGGGATACCGATTGAAAATTCCACTCGCTTGATCAGTGAGGGACTATCTGTAGAAGACAGCTGGAAACACCCTTAAGTGAACTGCAGTTTCTTTCAGGTCTTGCAGAGCTTCTCGTACAACCAGACTGTCTCAGGTTACCTGGGATGACCATCTGACTTTGTTTGTAAGAGATGAAAAATGCCAATAAGTACACATTTAAATACTGTGATGTAGTCTTAATTCTATAAATGCATATGTTAAATTGTACTGATGCTGTGTTCACAGATCTCACAATTTGCCCTCTGATCCTGAACGTTTCACTGAAGTTAGTAATGTTTTAAGACTTACTTTCAAGAAGGGGGTGTCTGAAAAAGTGATTTGGTTTTACATACCTGTCAGTGGGAATAATTGACCTTACTTCATGGAGTTGGCAGCTGCAGTTACAGCTTAAATCCAAGACACTGCTTGCAGTATAAATAAACCTTTCCACTTTATTTTTAGATTGGGAGTGGTGCAGTTTTAATCAGCTTTTATGTGGTTTGTGCTGTAGAACAAAATTTATGTTTGGTTACATTAGTGAATCTACAGTTTGAATATGGAGCCTCTAATTACTCTGCAGCTCAGGTGAGATACACAAACAAAAATTAAGATACTCATTCTCCCTTATAAAAAGTGTGGGGCTTTTTTTTCCTCCTTCTAAATTTAGTAACTGGCTAAGCAGTGATTGGATAAGTGTTTATCTAAAATTAGGTGGTGACACAAAACCAACAGCAGCCAAAACGCGATTTTGTAGTTAGTGCGTAGTAGTAATCGCATTGCTATAGATGTGAGAGGAGCTGGCTCTGAAATAACAGGTGTGTTGTGGTGGAGGTCCTGCAGGTAGAGCTCTGGTAGGCTTTCCAGAGGAGCATCACTTGGAGCTGACCTGCTCTGCTGCCTGGCTGTCCTGTCCTGGGTTTTCCTCTGTCACTGACTCTGCAGTGCATCCTTTGGCTTGCTCTGTCCCTCACTGGTCCTTTTCCCTGGATATGGTTTGGTTTATTTTCTCAGTTGGCATTTTGCATTACCACAAAGCACTTTTTGAATAACCTTTTTTAGGGGTCAGGGAGTTTAAAACAAATTCTATTTAAAGTGTCAGGGACATCTGCTGACCAATAGACTTGGGCTTTGCAAGCTGATTAAGAGGGTTGATTGTAATGGGTTAGACAGCAGTCACCTATGCTTGAGTGTGCAGCTGCTCGGGGCAGGCCAGATGTATCCCGCCTGATCCCTCTCTAATGTTTAATTAGTGTGCTTATTCTTTAAGGTCAGATCAAAAGTAGGCTGCTTATACTCCTAACTAAACACACTGGGTTACTTGTCACAAAGGTAGACTTCAGGGCAGGAGTTATTAGGAGACAAGGAGAAGATTTAAAACCACTAATAACACAAGGGTAGAGTGCCTGCAGGAGAGGGATGCTCGGGAGGTGTGTGTGTGTGAATGAAAAAGTTACACATTGGTGTAACAGCAACACAAGGCAGGAAATGCAATAGCCTTGATGTGCTGTGTCCTGAACTTAGTAGGCATGTTCCAAACTATTTTTGGTGTCATTGCAATGCCTGGAAAAGGGACTTTGCCTTTCTTGGGTGGCTCTGTAGTACTGAAAACTGCCGAAATTTTTAATCACTCAGAAACATCTAGACTGTGTCTGAGCCTCTCGGTACATGCAGTGTGTTACTGGGTTAGCCTGTGGATGGGGGAGGAAAGGAAGCTCGCCTCCTTTCAGAGCTTCTGCTGCTGATTTGTAGTTGATATGAGGGTGCTCAGCATTTCGTGCCTCTCCACAAGTATGAATTTTGGTGTTCAGCTTCTGCATCGAGGCTTGCCAGTTCTGGTTGAACGCTAGTGTCCTTTCAGTTGCTGTCTGTAACCAGTCTGGCTATCAAAACAGTTTTGAATTGCTTTGCATTTCAGTCCTATTAGCGGATTCTTCTCAGGAGATGGCACTTCCAGTAGCACATCTTTTCGCTGGTGAATGAAGCTGACTGTGAGAGCCTTGTTTACTGACTGTTCTTTTATTGCAGTCTAACTTTGAGGGTCACTTGCAATGTAATTCTACAGTTTTAGTGTCCAGATGTGCCCTAGGCTAAGAAATTGTACAGCAAAGAAATTATGCTAAAGCTTCCCGTTAGCCTTAAGCCATGCTACGTAACACCCCCTCCCCCCAGTAATACACCCAGGTAGGACAACTAGGTGGAAAGCTCTGGAAGCAAGGGTTAATAAGAGACTTTTCAACTCTGCTTTAAATTCAGTCTAACCAAAGCACCTTTGCTTGGGTTAGTATGCTCTGAACTCAACCTAGCAAGCAGATTTTGGTGTTTCCTGGCACAGGCTAATGGTTTGGGATTAGGACTTAAACTTGGGTAGCAAGGCTAACTTGGTGGCACCTATGTTTTCTTTACTATTTTTCTTTCCTTTTGAATCTCTCTCATTAATCCATATCTTTTCTTCTTCTTTTTTTTTTTTAAGGGGGCTGAAGCTGTATACAGCATTAATAATCCAGAGTATATGGGAAAATGCCCCTGTATGATATTTGCCTTTTTTCTTGTAGTGACAGTGACTGCTGGTTTATTAATCATTTTTCCACAATTCCATATTTCTTTTCCTAGCAGCACTATCCCCTCTGGCTGTTTTCCCATCAGTATTTCACTTTGCTGGGATTGCTCTGTGGCAAGAGGGGAAGGGAAGCAGGCACCGCTTCCATGGGCTGATGGGAATCCTGGGCTAAAGTTCTTTGCAGCAGAACACTAAACACAGACTAAAAAGAAATATTAACCAGGCTGAGCAAATCTAGTACCTGTAATTTCTTGGAGTGCTGTTTGCTGAGGTGAT
This sequence comes from Eurystomus gularis, assembly GCA_013400335.1. Taxonomy (NCBI): domain Eukaryota; kingdom Metazoa; phylum Chordata; class Aves; order Coraciiformes; family Coraciidae; genus Eurystomus; species Eurystomus gularis. The sequence continues at coordinate 1,110,550 of VZZY01006117.1, read as the reverse complement.
GCTGGGCAAGTGCTGGGAGTCAGTGACTAATGCACCAGGACAAGGGTGAGTTCCTGCTCTGCAGCAGAAGTGGCCTGGCCTGGAGTGTCATTTGTCAGCACTTTGCCTGTAGAGGTAGAAACGTGTTGCATGCCAGGTGGGAGGTACGTGACACCTTTCTCTCTGACCCTCATAAGCCCACTGGACGTACTTGCCATCAAGCCAGCAGAATTGTAGGGGCTAGTTGATGGCACACAAAACTCTGTTCTTCGTTCCCCCTGGAAACGCTTGCGGTGCCAGCTGGACAGATGTAGGTGTTGCCAAACCTGACCTACAGAAGAGAGCTCTGGTGAACTGCACCAGAGAGGCTGTCGGGAGTGTTGCTCCCAGGAAGCCTGCTCTTGCTGCTGCAGAGCGTGCCTGCAGTCCATGAGCAAGTATTAGAACTTGTAGTAGAAATACCAGAAATGAAAGTGGGGTCCTGTGTGTTAACTCCATATGTTCTATAAGTCAGCAACTCACTGTGGCAAGAAGCAGCAATTTGAATCAAATATTTATAAAGAAGAAACTTTCACTGTTACCTTACGCTTGATTCCTTAAACATTGCTTTTGGCTTCAGTTGGAGAATAAGATACTGCTGACACCACAACCATTGTATGAAGTACTCAGTAAATGTCAGGGGTTTGTTAGTACTAACAACAGCATCTGGGAGTGGCTCACCAGAACCATTGTCCTTTACAACATGTGGGCAGTACCATGGATACCTTTAAAGTTTTATTTTGGGCCAAGGTAGACATCTGGATTTGTGATTTGGTGGTAGAGGTGTGGGAATAGGAGCTCACAGGTACTGGAGAGAGAGGAGAAACTTTCCATGTTTGAGGAGGCTTTTCTGAAGTTCTTCAGAGCTGTGGGAAAAAAGGTACCGCACCACTGAAACTAACTACAAAATGTGTTCACACTCTGGGGAAAATGGTAGGGTCTGAAGTCCTGGAGAGTTTGTCATAAAAGGAGAATGCTTCTGCAGAGCTGGTCACTCGTTCTTGCCTCTCTGGATGCACAGATGTCAGTGTTCAAGAGCAGTCCTCCAGTGTTGTGGCACAGTAAAGTGTCTGCACTGATAGTTGGAGCTCTGGTAATGCACATGCCTGACTTACTAGGAACAGAAGAGTGATGTTATGCTGAGTTTGTAGGAATAGCCACGAGGAACAGCACAGGCCAGTCTGAGCTTTGGAACACTTGTGTGCTTGAGAGTAGAGTCCGTTTGGTGATTTAAGCATTAGTCTACATCTTTTAACTTGTTGCTTTAAAGGAGTGTTATGTGAGGATATGAAATTATAAAACTACTGCTGGGATCAACTGCACCCTGACAGTACCTTTATAACAAATATAAAGTCAGCTTCTATCACAAGAACTCTGTAAACAGAAATAAAGTTCATCAAAAGGAGGGGACTGATGTGGAAAGCTTAAGCTGAGCATGAAGTTGCCGAAGCAGCAGAATTTCAAGAACGCTTTGAAAAGCCTTTAGCTTCTTTAGATGTTTGATCGGTAGGGGAACGGTTCTTAAGTTTAATCAAATTGTAACATTTTAGCCAGTTGCAGTAAGGAAATGGTTTCTGAGTCTGCACCTTCCTTCCTTTGCTCTATTTAGATGTACAATAGATTGTGACTGCTCTGTAGGGAAGCTACTTGTTGGCCTTGGCGCCTTGCTTGTAGCACGTATTTCAGGGCCACTGAGCTCTGTTTCTGTTGACTTTCACTGTACAGGGAATCTAAGAGGACACATCTTGTTCAAGTGTTTTGCTAAGCTCTAAACTGACTATTCAGTGTAGCTGCTCAAATTTCTTAAGTCTGAATACTCAGGGTTTATGGTTTGTCTTCACGTTGGGGGATGTTTAGGTACAGCACTTCAGAAAGAAGTCAGGGACTGAAGTTCAGGTAAACTTCTGCTGTCACAGAACTGCTGACACAGAATTGCTCATGGAGGGTGGTCACTGAGTTGGGACTCAGCTGGAGTCAAATGACATCAATAGTAGCTTCTCCCACAGTTCTAAAGGGACATCAAGTTTTGGAAGTAGAACCCAGGAACACCTACTGATGGTTGTTTTAATAGTGATGTATGTTTGGCCTTTGGACTTTTTTAGCTACCAGAAATAAACTTCTAAAAGAGCTTCTGACAGTAATGCTGTACCTCTGAGTTGTTCGGGTGACATGGGAAGTCTCAGTGTGAGTAGTTAGCATAGTTCTCTGCACACTTACTTAACTGGCACCTTCCATCGTGAAGTGCTGACATTTGAAGTACTCCTTCACTGTAAATCCACAGTTAGAATTTTTTAAGTCCTCCTTATCCTGCTAAGTTGGCCAGAGCCATAAATGCCCAGTGCCCCCAGCTCTTTGTATGTTAATTATATTGACTTGTGCTCTCCACAGAAAGATAGGCCAGCACCCCTGAGAGAATGTCCTGGCAACTGCAGGAACCAGGCATTGCCAAGTTGTTTATTAATTTGAATTAACAGACTGAAACAAACCTATTTGCGTTTGGTTTGAAGTTGCTCAGTGAAAGCACGAGCTGGATGGTTCACCAGAAGCCCTTACCCAGCATTACACAACTTTCTGCCCATTCAAACCTTTCTCTTAGGAAGAAGCTGAGAAAAAGCACCACATCATCAGATAAACACATTCAGATAACAGGGATTTTTTTTTTTTTTTTCTGAAAGAGCTCCAGTGCACATGTACTGTGGGAGACTTGCAGTTGAATGAAGTGAGAGGGCTCAGCCCAGGATCACTGTGGACATGAGGCAGGCAGAGCATATGACCCCAGTGTGACTGCTGCCTGCTGCAAGACACCCAAAAAGCTGAGGAATTGAGTTGTGTGCTGTGCAGAAACTAGCACAACACCACTGGTACAGTTAAATCTTTAGCACTGCATCATTCCATTTTTATGAGAGTAAACTTCAGTGACACTGAGGTCTAGTTCTAGAAAACTCTATCCTTACCTGTAGAGAAAAACTTGGCCCCAGGAAGGGCTAGCAAGGAATAAAGTTTGATACTTGCTTACAGTCTCTGTCCTGAATGTGTGGTTGCTTGGCAAGGCTGGTTGAGCTGGGATGCAAGAATACAGGAGAAGAGCCAGGTCTTAGAGGTTCTTTAGGGAGCAGAGGTGGCTGCAGAGGCACAGGCTCTCATGTGAAGCTTTCTGAATTGTGAGTGTGACTTGTTCCCACTGGATAGCAGGTGTTCTGTCTCCTGTGTGTCTTTCAGTGTCCTTGTGTTAATCAGTATCTGGAGCTGATACAAATGCTGGGAGCTGTGGTGGCTGTTTTGTTCTAATGCCCAGCCCTAGATTGCTGTGATAGAGAAACAGTTGCTGTCTGGAACTGAACAGCTAGTTTGAATTAAACCGTTTAGACTCCTTATCTACAGCCTGATCACCTGCAAAGTTCCTGTTTTTCTTTAAGTGGTATAATTCAAAACCTTCTGCTGCAGGCTATGAAAGTAAAAGTCCTTTAAAGGAAAAAAAACCACCAAGCAAAACTGCTTTGTGCCTTACCTTGCTATATAAAACAGGGTGTTTTCTAGCAACTGCCAGATCAGGAAGTAGGGAATGTGGGGCAAATGTGGTGGGTGTCCTTGACTAAGTCTGTTTTCCATTTTTACAGGGTTGGCGTGTTGGAGGACACCTTCACCTGTCTTGGTGTTTTGTGTGCCATTGTATTCTTTCCAATTGGGATTCTGTTCTGTCTTGCACTGAGGCAGAGAAGATGCCCTAATTGTGGGGCTGCTTTTGGCTGAGGGGATGAACGTGGACATGCTTACGGAAGCCACAACTGTTAGCATACTCTTTCTAATGTAAATGTCATGTACAATCATTTTATTTGCTTCAGACCTGTTTTGTAAAGTGTGAAGAAATTTAGCCTCTTGCATGTAATTTAAACTTAATCTTTTATGAGCATGTGCATTGCAAAACATGAAAACCCAACTTGTTTTCCATGTTTAGTGGCACCTGTTGAAAACTAAATAAAACTGCTTTTCCTTTTGCAATCCTCAACTTGTGGCTGGATTATTAAGTATGTGACTAATGTGTCTGATCACATGTAGTCTGAAAGTGGAGTTAGTAATCCTAGCTACAACGAAGGATATTTGCCAGAATCATTATGATAAAGACATGTTTTAGGGCTGTACGTGTTGCAAACCAGATGTTTTTGAGGAGAGTGTTGCAAGTGCTGTGTGTGCTACCACTATGCTACTGGACTCTGTCTTCTGAAGGCTATTGTAACAACAAACAGTAGGAGCTCTAGTTCAGTTGTGAAGGTTTTGCTTATGGGGACACAGGTGACCTCCAGGGGCTGCCCAGCAGCTTTACAGCACCGTGGAACGGGAATCAGTTCACAGCCAGCAGTGACTGACTGGGGCAGGGGGCTCTTCTCCAGAAAGAGAGGCTGTGGCGCTGCCCTGGAGAGGCTGCCCCGAGGAAAGACTCTTGCATTTCACGTTGTTTAATTCTGATGCTGAATTACTGACAGCTTATACAGTTGAGGCTGATTTGCCTCAACTTCAGGTTCAGGTGTAAGTTACACTGCTGAAAAACTGGTGTTTTACAATGGGATAATGGATATTTATGCAAGTGTCCTCAGCCATGAACTTGAGAGGCAGGCAGTGGAATGAGCGGACTCTAGCCCTGCAGCCATCACATGCTCATATACTATTTTTTGACATTAAGTAACTGAAAGGCATTTCACATGACTTGAATTCACTATTTAGAGTAGAAGCGGGCACAACAAAATGAATATCCGTTGGATGCTGTAGGAAGCATCTGTAAAACGGAATGATTTAGAGTACGGATTAATCTCTGGCTGTAGTCATGATACAGACTTTGTACAGCTCAGGTGCTAAAGTACCCAGTGCTGATGCAGAGGCAGCTTCTAATGTTCTAGGCTAATTTCTGAGATGATTGTTGCTGTAGGAGAAGTCTTTCAGACAAGATAGCACCGTTGGATTTAGAAGTTCTGGGCCTGAGGTACCAAATGGTAGAGCTCTGCTTGTGACTGAAGTTAAAAGCTGTATTTCACCTAACTCAGATGAGACTGGGGCCGTTTTTATGCCACCCCTAGGCTCCACAGTTTGTGAACTTACTGTTTGTCTTTTTGTGGAAGGCTGCAGTAATGGAGTAACTTCAAAGGCAGCTTTTTATATCAGAACTGAGAAAAAAAAAATCACAGCACGTTTTATTATGACTTTTTATAAGACTAGTTTGACAATTGTTTTAAAGAAAAAGTTATTATTGAAGAATGTGTTGACAGTACAACATTAGACTTGAAATAGGCTTATGTTAATGCTTGGAAATTTGCATCTGAACGTTAAGCAAAGCATTACAAATTGTCTATTTTTAAAGGATAAATATTTATTTATAACCTAGGGTGTCTTTAACAAAATAATGTATAATCACTTTATACAGGCAATTCTCTATTCCAGAGTAAGGCAGTTGTTACATTTGTTCTCTTTGGAAAAAAATAATCTTATTTAGTAAGTGGCATATGCAGGCTTATATTCTAGAACTTACCATTACAGTTTTGAAATAATGAATGCTAAAGATTCAGATTTGTGAGCTGTTAGTTACACGGGTTAACTGGTGCCCAAACTATCTCCAGTATTTTCACAATTCCTACTACAAAAAGGCATACTGTAAAATCAAGCCAAAGTGCTCAAACATTAGCCTAAAGCAGTTACCTCACTGGAAAGGATAGGTTTAAAAAAAAAAATAAATCAGAAATCCATTCCAATATGATTCTATTGTACAGTAATTACATTTAAATAAATTCTTAGACCTAGTTTAGATAGTAATGGTTGTTACTGGAGATGGTGTTCATAAGGAGGAAGCAGGTGTGTACGGACCGTTTATTCATCGAATAATTGGTGCTGATCTGTCATTTGTTACTGTTGGTCTGAGTTTCACAGTTGCAAAAGGATTTTCTCCACTGAAAAGAAATGCACAAAGTTACTAGAAGGCTTGCTGCAACACAGACTACATTTAAGCCATGCAGTTTCTTCATCCAAGTTGTTTGAAGACTAAGTTATGGTTTTAGACTAAAGGATTCTGGGCAACTCAGTGTGAATTTTTCCAACAAGCGTATACACTAAGACTCACTTTGCACTGATCCAAAATTTGGGAAGTTAATGCCCAGTGAGATCTGGACTTTTTTTAAACAGCTCCTAGTCTTCAAAGATTTTTGTTTTTAATCCTCAAAGACAGTTTAAGTAAGTCCTGCTCCGTGTTCAGCTACTGGAGAAACATTTTTCTGAGAAGGGCCTATGTATTGTATTTTACCTGATGCCACTCCAGAAAAGTGCAACCAGTTTTAACCATGGTATTTTACCAGTGCCTAGGAAGGATCACAGAGTGCTTTGGGAAAGACATCCTTATTTCTCCTCACAATCAATACAATACTATAAACCAGTATAACATCAACACAACTAGTGTAAATGCTTTAAAAACCCCATACCTTAGAAAAGGTGGTTTTATAATGCCATTCATATCAGGTTTCTGTAAAAGAGAAAGATATTTACATAGATTTACAAAAACACGCTACCCTGCTAAGGAAAAGAGAGTCTATCATTCAAGCAAGCTAAAATATTTAGCTATTTAGAATAATTGTATAGCTCAGTTGAACTGTGGAGAGGCAGTTGTAGAGGGGAGAATTCTCTCAGAACATCAAAATTAGAAAGTTAAAAAATGGTGTTAGCAGTAGTTGGTTTGGGTTTGTCTGTGTGGTATCCCCCGCAGGTTTCAGGTCAGTGATCCCCAGATGTCTACCTGGGCATTTTATAGGTTAAAATACCCAATGAAACATTACTGCAACTGCCATCAGCCGAAACAAAGGACAGAACTACTTGAGAACTACTTGATTTTGTAACCATATTATTTCTACAGCATGGAATCAACTTTCTTGATTTACAAAGTACAAGTTCAGGTATCTCCTGTGACTTGTGGCGGCAAGTAAAAAAGGAAGAAAAGAGCTTCTGGAATGTCCATATATAATTTGTATCGTTCATATGGGAGTGAAAAAAAAGGAGAAAGAGTTGTGCATAGCTATTGCTAACATTTCGTTGTCAGGACATTGTCATATCCCAGTGCAATCTGAAAAGACTTCCTCAAAGGCGTTCCTCATTGGGAAGTCAAGGTAGCCCAAAAGACGGCAGAGTCGCTCTGTCACGGCGCTGCTGCAGCCTCCAGCGTTTCAGGCGTGATAAAATGGACACCTGATGTGAAGTGTTACCCTTCGCAAGCCTGCTGCGCCACGGGGAAGTTTTGGCCAACAGCTGATGTCTACATTTTTTTCCTCTTTCAAACTTTTAGTAATAATCATAATTAAAAATGACATCTTTCAAACTGCAAACTAATTGCATTGCTTCTAATCGGTGTCAGATAAAGAGAAAACTTGAATATCCATTCTTGCATGTAGACGTGGGAATTTGCAGCCATCTTCTGTGTAGCAGCTTGACTTGTACTAATTGTCCAGTCTAGGTGGCCAGTTTGTTTGCAACAGTGAAAACGCCCTGCTGAATGAAGGCAGCCAGCCTTGCCTTTCCAGCTGCACCGTCCCTTGCAGCAGTAGTTCCTGGCTGCCATCTCCACACCACCACGATGCAGGTGAAGAAATCTCTACTCAGGGCCTAATTCAGGAGGATTCTTAGGCACGTGCTTGACTTGTGATTCCAATGAAATTGCTCATGTATATCAGCCACAAATAGAATTAGACCTTAATAGTAGGCCTGATGAGCCCTTAAAATTAATTAGAATGAACAAATACCTGAATTACATGCTGCTTCTTACTGAACACCAGCCCTCATCAAAGCTCTGTCAGCTACGTGTTTTTGAGCCGATACTGTTGTGCGTAGCCCTGTCCTGCCGTAGCAGCATGAAGAATTTAACTTGCAAGAGCCATTCCTCGTCCTTCCTTCCGGAAATCTGAGCTATTTTTTCTGTGTATTCTGAACCAAAATAAGACGCCTCAATGAATCATTTCCTGCTTCTGCACAAGAGACTGTAAGGATAATGTTTTACACGTATGTAAATCCTGTACGAGACTACAGACCAGCCTGGTAGAATGTTGAGCTTTTTCCCAAAGCCTTACGGTGGTGTGGGGATTGGTGACTGGCGCAGAAGTGGGGAAGACAAGGAAGCTCTGCAACTTCCCAAGAGAATTCAAGTAAATACTGACTTTGGAGCAAAACACTTGGGTGCAAGTGCAGCAACTCTCCTCTACGGTTCTCTTCCTTGTTTGGCAACAGGTAAGAAGAATCATGGGGTCACAGTGAAAAGATAGCTGCTGTGAGTTATGGGGTACCTCAACAGGAATGGTCGTTATTTTGTACTCTACCATTCCCAATATTTTTTTAAATCTTGCTTTCCCTGTGGAAACTTAAAAGCTCAAAAAAAAAAAGAGTCTGTTTTCTACTCATAAGAGGCATATATAAGCCCATTTGGCCTCCAAAGAGAATATACTGTTCTAACCAGAATTCTGTCCTAGTCTGTCAACTGAACCATCTGACATTCCTCTTGGTTTTTCAGTTCAACACGAATCTCAGTCTACAAGCCTTAAGCTTAGTCCCAAAACTCCACAGAGCAAACAAAACACCGCTTAAGGTGACTACTCTGGAGAGCTGCCCGAGGACAGTTTGCCATACCAAAGAGAGCAGCACGGTGCGGTGATGCTGAGACGATTTAATGGATTCAATCATTTTTAGCTCTATAGTAAGTCACCTTTTACTTGTCACAGGGCAAAGAACTCATTGTACTGCTCCAGTGGCACCTTCCACACACTGATACATCTTTTAACTGTTGTCCTTCAAATGTAATTATGTTCACATCTTGATCCCCTAGGATTCAAAACTAACCATGAATATGTGAACCAATGTAATTGTTAGGGCTCGTTGCTTCTTTAGCCAAAAATGAAAACCACAAATGTGGCAAAATACGGCTGCTCGTCTGCATAATCATTTTAGAAACTCCCAGATACTTGGTTTGGAAGTGACTGAACACTAAAATTAAGGTTTTATTTCTTGATATTCATTGCGTACATTGGAAAATCTTTATTCCTCCTAGAAAAACTGTCCTAGAAACACGACATCACTGCACAAATTACATAATTCCTACACAACAAGGTTCATTACTGATAAATAAAACCACTCACTTGAATATGGATTCAAATACGCTATTTTCAGATCTATATATCCTAATATTAGAATGTTCTAAGAAAAGAGTCAATCTTTTTATAGGATAAAAAAATCCCAGATTGTTAGTAGTCTTGTCTAAATGGGGTAGGATCTCTGGCTGAAAGGAGAGGTCACAAGTCCTTGTCCAAAATCTTTCATCCTTTTCATTATGAAAGAATCTGAGCTCTGCTTTTAGTTCTTCATGCATTTTAAACAGACTTTTCTCTGATGGGAAGCACCAGGCTTTTCCCCCCCCCCTCTTCCAGAGAAAAGATATTTTGCTTCGATTTCTGTATGTGCAAGAGAGATGCTGGCAGTAGTTGGTAGGAGCGTGTCTCTGTTGTACCTACAGAGGCTCTGCTGAAATAGCTGCAGAGTGGCTTTACAAAGCCAAGTACGACTGGGGGGGACGTTTCCCAAAGGCCTGTATAGCTGAACCCCCAGCAGTTTTCCACAGTTTTTATATTTGTAAAGTTGTGGTGACCTGTTCTTTTAAGAAATAGATACATGTCTATGATCTGATTACAAAAGCATTTACTTGAAGACACGCTATTGACACAGGAAGGAAAATTAATATAGCTAAATTTCCTTCCATCTGTTGAAATTCTGTATTTCTCCATGCTTCCAAAATGCAGGTAATAGTTTAAAATTCGGATGTTACTGACAGTTTATGTAAGTGGTGTCACGCTTGTGTCTTTCCAATGGTAAGGTTTTTCTACAGTTCTAGAGCTATACGTTAAGTGACAGTTTACATTTTTATTTACTTTAAGCACAGTTCATTCTGTTTGCTTATCATAACAAAGACCTGTTAAGCCCTTTCAGTGCTTAATACCTCTAAGTAAAAAATGCTGTAGACACATACGACATCCTGGTAGTAGACTTAAATGAAACAGGAGAGGAGGCTTCTTTAAAGACAGCCATTGTTTCCTGATGCCTTTCCATTCTACAAGAGTACCTTTATAAATACTCTGTCATTCTTTGAGCTTAAATGGACTCTCGCCATTAATCAAAATGTGATGCAACACACTTCCAGCTTCAGCTTAAGTGTCTTCAGTTAAATTTTACTTCTATAAGGTGCAAGTTTAAAGGCCACTTCAATTTCTGCTGTACAATTCAACAGATTTCTGCTTTCCAAGTAATCTGTCAGAAGGACAGCCCAAAACTTGTTTAGATGTTATATTGATGTAGAAAAAAACTTTAGACATACCAATAAATAATCAAATGTTCAATTTCTTTTTTAGCTACTGGCAGCTAACTGTAGGATTCCAGGCTTCTGAGGAGTTTGCTGTGGTACCTACTAATGGAACTTTACACCTTACTCTGGTACAGTCTCTCAGTTTTAGCAGTGACAACCTTATTTTTGTATATATATAAAAATCACAGAAAGCTTTTTGCCATCAAAATGTGATCTCTGCTTCAAGAGGGTTTTTGAAGGAAGTCTCAAAAACATTTATCACCATTAGAAATACATCAGCAAAATGTGTAATTGCTAGTAATTGCTTCATTTGATTAGATCAGGCTTCATTTTGAATCAGTTTGAGTGCTGGCTTAAGAGCAGAAATACTACCTTTATATAGCGTTTTCTAGTCATAAAAAGTGTACTTGCCCTGAGCAAACCCTAGTGGTTTGCTGAGCACAGGCATTAGTTAGTGCACGTATCGCTCAGCGACATCCACAGAACCACCACTAACGCTCACGGGGTTCTGTAAAACATTCCTGCGTACAGAGTTTGAATCTCCTGTCCCCCTGTAGATCTAAAATCACTTAAGATGATGGATGGATTTGTACCACATTCTATGAGAATTCATGTGTAATGGATTCCACTCCTGACAAGTTTGCTATGTAGAACAGGTCTCCTAGTACTTAGTTATATCTCTGAGCAATTCTTCTCCCTTCTTATTACTACAGATGGATTGACATGCCAAAACCCCCACGATACTCCTGAAGAAGCTGCATCGAAGGGCTGCCGAGGGCAAGTACAAGTGGCTAAGGTAGAATATTCCAGAGCCTTGTGTAGGAGCTCAGCTAAGTAGGACAAGAAAAGTGAGGCAGTACAGCTGGATTCACGGTACGGGTTACTTACCGGACCTGCATTTTCTGCTCTGTCAGCTGAGGTTCTAGCAGCAGTACCTTTGGGAGACTCCATTCTTTTGTCTGTTTGCAAAGACCCCAGATAGTCTGGTGGTGGGAGGACAACATCACCCTTTTCCACAAGATTTACAGAACTGATACTCCGGACTGGTGCAGGGCTGCAAGATAGAACCCAACAAATAACATTTCAGTTTCTGTAATATATTCCTCTCACTTATCTCTAGCCCCAGGAAAGCCCAAAGAACACGAGCTGGAAGGCAGTAGAGGCGTGCAGTCCCCTTGAGGTCTGCGGGACTCTAAAGCTGGGGTGAAGCTAGTTCTGGGGTCTGTGTGTAACCATTAAAACATGGTAATGTAATCAAGGCACCGTAGTACAGACTGTTACAAAGTATTTACTATATACATTACTTAATAACAAAAAATATGCGCAGAAAAATAACATCTATTAAAAATGTTACAGCAAATCTGGGCATTTCTGCCAGTCCCATCTAAATGTTACCTTGGCACGGGGACAAAGGCTTTTTCTTCCGCTGCTTCTTCTAGTGGTCTCGTATACGAAGATGGAAACCATCCTTTTCTGTAACGGGAAAGTTTTTCCATTTCATATTATATAAAATTGGAAGGATCTTTCAAAAGACAACAGTGGACAGGAGAGTAAACACAACGAACTGACAAGATTTAACTTTTAATTTCTGATGATAACAAATGAGTGTGCAAAATCTCCCTAAAACAAGTGCAGTGATTTACTTTACAGAAAGACTCCCCAGTCCCCAGTCAATGACAGCCAGCAAAAAGGTCAAAACCCATTTACTAGTATCTGCTAACAAACTCTGACGAGACACGCTTTTCCTTCGTGTTCAAACTGGGTAATACGTTGATTATCTTACACTTTAGTTGAGTCATGCTCCCCATACAGCCAGCCGTCCTTCTCTTCAGCTACAAGAAGTGTGATGATATCCCCCTGTGCAAAGCTGAGCAATGTCTTGTTACTTCCAGCAGTATGTGGGAAGATTGTCTTTACTTTTTGCCTTTTCATTATATTTAGTCCCGTGGCAACAGAAGTTGAACGTGATAAACTGGCATCATCGGAATTCTCTGTCCAAAAAAAAACAACGTGGAAAGGTAAAGCAAAATTAGCCACACTAAGAAAATTAAATACAATTAGTGGTCTGACAGGGAAAAAAAAATAAACAAAGGAACACTCAAGTGGAAATCAAGTTCAGAGACTTCATACTGCTCCAGTTTCCACTTAGATGTCTCAGTTATCTGTCAGTGTTTCTTACCACCCTAAAGTTCTTAATAGCATGTGCATTTTTACGCACACACCCTCCCAATCACAGTTGAACCAACAGACATGAAAAGTTATGTAAGTTTTAACAACTTCTTTCCTTTTTTACTATAAAAAATGCCAAATGATCACAGCCATAAACGACCTTTGAAAGTCTGATTAAAAAAAGCAATTGTAAATAAAGTCCAAGGTTTCATTTTCAGACGTGCCCAGCATTCAACTTCAGCTGTATGGGTTAGAGCTGCAGGTACTTGGCACTTTGCAGACACCAGACGTTTACCAGAAGGCAGCTTAAAGGCGGCCTGAACATTGCGTGTTCTTTGACCACTACAATATATTGTCAATGCAGGTTTAAGAAAGAAATGCTGGAATTGCTGTTATCACATTGAAGAGTTCTGCATTTCTTATGTTGGGGTCTAGGCTTAGTTCTTTCCTTCCCTATAGCAGAGAAAGTAAAAAATCAATCTATGAGAAACTTAGAAAACAAACCTTAAAAAGATTTTACATTTCAGGAGAGAAATACAAGGCTGTGCTCATTTTGTCCCATGAGCACATTCTTCCCAAACTGCTACATGCCCTTAAGTGAGACTGTACTAGGAGTTTGCATTTATTTCTCTGCTCTGAAATAATCACTCAGATCTATCTTGTTCAGAGTTATAGAATGTATTCTCGTGATAAGATTGGGAGTCGTAAGAGCAGTTAAGATGAGTAATCAGGGGCATGAAGAAAGGAACTGAAATAGAATCTACTGATCTCTTCTTGTAACACATTTCTCCTCTTTGGTAACTTCCGCAAGTACTTTCTAAAGACCACTTTCTACTCCTCTATGTGTCTTGGAATTCACCGTATCACAGTAGTCAAGAAGTCCTAAGATAATTTCAGACACTGGAGTATGTCCTTTACACTTAGTTCTCAACAAGGTGACACTCACCTGCGGAATTCTGTGGTTTTTCAGATGTCTTTGGAACCGTTGCAGGATTGTTAAACATGTCCACTAGCGGACTCGTGTACGCCCTCCCTGTGGGAGCAGGGGGCACCCTGGATGCATTTTCATGGTGAGGATAAAAATCATTTCCAATCTAGAGTCACAAAAACAACAGTACAGCGATGACTTATTTGCAACGTTAAATTTTAGAAAGAAATGTGTAAATATTCCCAAATGATACATACTTAGACCTGTCAGAAAGGCCTCATGTTCCTATGAAACTGCTGATAGAATAGTTTGTAAGCAGCTTCTGTCCCTTGAAACATTTGGGGTTTTTTTTTCCACAAATAACAGTTACACCTAGATAATCCCCAGATTTTGGGGTTTGGTTTTTTAAGAAGTTTACTAACCTAATTTGGAAATTCAACAACTAATAGTGACACAACATACAAATAGGTAGAACTTAGAATTTAACCCGTACTTCAACAGGCTAATAAGAATCATGGAGGGAAGAAGGAAAGAAAAAGGAAAATCACATTTTAAGTTTATATTGAACTACGGAGTGTGTAATTACTAGTACCTACAGACAAGAACATAGCAGATGGAATGGTTAGAACAGACGTAGCCCTGAGGCCGGGCTCTCCAGAAAGCATCCTAGGCACCCAGCTGAGAACCGAGCCTCGCTCAGGTGCGTGCCTCTGCCTACTACACTGCTCATTTTTCCAACAGCAGAGCTTCAGCTCAATGGTTTTGCTCTGATACCCAACCCCAGCGTATCCCAGCTGAGGTGCTTCACAGACTCAAACCCAAATGCTTCGGTACAAAAGGCAGCACTCCCAGTTAGGAGAGAAAACCTTTAACCACCAAAGAACAACATACCGTGGTATTTCTCTCTATCATTGGTGAAGGCAGTGGAGTTCCTGATACTGGAGTGGAACCCGGTGTCCTTATTTCGTCTATCATCATTCTGACTTTTTCAGGCACTTTGGTGGCATCGCTACAGATCTCCTGCCACCCAGGCAGCTTGGATTTTAGGAAGTCCGCACACTGCATCCAAGTTTAAAAGGTACTTGTCAAAGATAGGCTTTTACATAACATTGCACACTTGTTAATTTTTATTCTACCAAAATGGTAACACCAGCAAAATGGACGTTTTTTCAAAGATTTTTTTAAAGTAATATCTCTTTGAAACAAATAGAATGTTGTAGAAAGAGACTGTCCTTTTTCAGAGTCTGATACTGGGAACACCCGATGAGTCTTTACATTTTTTTCTTAATATGTGTTTTAAAAAAGTAACAGTACTCCTTTATTGTCCGTACAGTACAGTTAAGAGAGTACTGCATGGTAAACATTTTCTGTGGTGGGGTCACAGCACTTGTCTGGCACCAGAGTGTTCCCCAGTGCTCCCCTGGCTACCTCCAGCAGCCTCATCTCCCACACGACCGGGCTGCGGGAGATGCAGTGCTGCTCACGCCACTGACCTGGATGTGGTAGAAGTGCATGTGCTGGGTGAAGCTGCAGTGCTTGTCCACCAGGAAACAGAATCTTCTCTTTTCTTCAAGCAGAGCTTCTCTGCAGCCTTCAGCAATGAATCTCTGAATGTCACTCTGTCGAGAGCTCACAGTTTCCAAATACTTCAGAAAAAAAGAAAGAAAAAAAAATTCAAATCACATACAGTCTGAGATTTATTTGATAACTACACCCAATTACTGAAGCAAACACCAAAAGACAAAGTCTTTGGAAAGGCAGGTTGGGGTAGGGCGGCTCTGCTTCCAAGTCTTTCTCTTTTCAAGCACGCTGCCACCTTCCCCAGTCTCACCAGGTAAATGTATCTTGTTACAGGCAATGTTCTGTTCAGGGGCGGGAGGGAGGGGAAGCAAGCCAAGAAACCGTCTTTTAGCCTCGAACGAAAATGCTTCAGTAAAAAGACTGTGGCATCACAGCAGCCACTGTGCTGAGCAGTTTTAAGGCCACAGGTGTTCTAACTGGACTAGTTATCTTCATGCACTCCACACCAGTTACCTTTACTCTCACAAAGCTCTTCATAAACCTCTGCTTCATTTTAGAGAGTGGAAAATGAGTTACTACTGAAAAGACTAAACTCTGCTTGTCTGAGGTTACGAGGATTTGTGGCTAAACTGTGATTAAATGCTGACCCTTGAATTCTCAGTCCAGTACCTTAAAAAAGAATTGTTACAAATGCAGATTAAAGTATAGGTGGTAAGAGATAGGAGCTAGTATTATTTGTTTACCGTACTGTGTTATAAACAAAGCTTTATTTGAAAAGGAAATTAAAATAGAAAAATATGGAGAAAACCCCCATGTAATCTAGCACAAATTAAAAGTATTGTGCAAATAAAAATAGCAAGTAGTTTCTGAGAGAAATGCATGACAACCAGAATATGACTATGTAAAATAATTTCTCTTCATTGCCTTGCCATTTCTTATTTCACCTCAAGATGGCAATGCTGCTTTAAGATCAGTAGGAAAGGTAAAAAGTGATAGCAAGTGGCATTTGCCTACTTTGGGGAGTTAATTTATAGCAAATTACTACTGAATTTGCATAGCATAGCCGACTCCCTGTGTAAAGCTCTGCATAAAGGTGTAGTTATAGAGGTACTTAAAAAATAAATTAAAATATCAAGTAGTGGTCAAGGGACGAAACCTAGAAACTGAAGCTGGAGTCTCTGAACGTGTACAGCAGAGCAGCCCAGAGCTTCGTTTCAATCGGAATACACACTGAGAGAGCCTTTGATATAAACCAACTCTGAGGAATCAAAAATGCCTTGTCTTTGAAATCGTGGGGTTTAACTGTTGCCAGACACCTTACAGAGGAGTTAGGTGTATTAACTAATAACACTGCATAATGTTAACTGCAAAATAGTGGCAAGCTTCAGAAGTTGTGTTTTAAAACGGACTCAGATGTGACCTGTAACAGGGTAACATTTTCTGTTGAGCAGTTTTCATACAAAGACACAAATAAGAGAGAATACACTGACCTCCATTTCTTTGTGCTCGTATTTCAGGACATTTCGTGCTCCTTGGCTTTTCCTTCTGATTTTCTTCAGCTCAGCCTGAGACTTCTCTAAAGAATCTAATTTGCTTCTGTGTTCAGTTTGGTACCTCTTTAAAGTTGCCTGCAATCAAAATATTAAAACCATCCCATAATGCACTCAGCCATGCAACTGGGTAAGTGACTAAAAAGCATCACTACAATCCATGAGATATTGCTCATACACATGGAGTGAGTTTGGAAATCGCCTTTCTCAACTTTAGCTTAAAAATATCACGTCATGCATTGGTTTCCTTTTTAACTCAAAATAAGCATGAGCATTTTTGCTGTGTTGAAGTATCTATAGCTCATTTCTAACATTGATTAATTAACCGTTAGGGAACAAGTTCTGAAAAATTCTTTGAATAGCAATAGATAAAAAATGGGTATACTTACATTCATGTATTTTACATCCAGGTCTGTTTTCTTCTCCAGTTCAGATATTATTTCTTTATGAAATTTTTTGAACTTAAAAAAACCAAATGAAAAATCATTAAAAATTGGCAATAGTAGTTTATAAATTTCAAAAGAAATTTAATAATGAAATTGTTTAACTTACACTCTCCTCTAGACTGTCATTAAGTTTCTTGTGTGTTCTTGAAATTTCTACAAGAACTTGGCCTGTTGAGAAACAAATATGGTTCTAAGTTCATTTCATAGAGTTCTGAAAGAGCAGTAATAAAATATTTTTAACTAATACACTTGTTAACTAGAACATAGTTAAGGCTGATAGGAAATTTCTCGCAGCTGCTCATCGCCGCAGTTTAAATAACTAGATCTGGCCACAGCCAAACCGAGAAGCTCGTAATGGGTAGAAGAATAATTAATCATATACCACTGGGCCAGAGGGACATGGAGCGCCAGACAAAATAAGTACTTCCTTCTCTCAGAATAGCTCATATTGATTTAGTAACAGCCTCTTTTCTTGCCAAATCGGAGAATAGCACACAAGAACTAGAGATAGTTGTTACGATCCAAACGGCTTCTATCCATTGTTTCAGTCTGAAAATTAAACCTCAGTGTTTATTGTCTAACTGCACCTTCAGAATAACAAGTAACCTTTCACATTCATCCAGGGCACAGCTGCTAGAACAGATCTGATACATACGCTGATTAATTTCCAGGCTGTTTAACCAGCGATTACAGCCTGGCTGTACAGCTTAACTAAGCCAAGAAGCAGCAGATTTCTCAGCTTCTTTTAACAGATCCTAAATACGTCTGTTACACTCTGCTCTCTGCCAGCATGAAGTTACACATCTGACTCTTAACTGCGAGTAGTTAAAAGGTGGACTGTTTCATTCTGCTTTGGGAGGGTATAGAGGAAAAACACCTCAATCCTTTGGGTGCGGTTCTACATGCAAACCAATGTAAACGGTGCCTGCTGCGGTCCTGCCCTGTGTGCTGGCAGCCATGCCATCCAGCGCGGGACACAGACGGCCACGTCATCCCCGCTCCCTCTGCGCTGGCACTGACACACCGAGCGTGTGCCAGTCTCATCTGGGCGACTGCAACATGCTGCTGGGAAGAGCTGTTGGAAGTGCCCGGTTTGACTTCACCCAGATGAGACCTGTAGACAGTTACCAGGTCTCAACCAAGACCATTACAAAAAACCTGAAAATTGCCGGCGCCACGATCCGATTCCCAAACCGTGTTACATCCGAAGGTCTCACCTAGAGGTGTGTTTTACTGTCATTCCGTTTCCACGGCAGGAATGGCCGGTTCCATTCCACACCTGGCTCACTGGCATGCTTCCTCCAGGAGTCTGTCCATCCCTCAGGCAACCTGGCAGTGACCCCACCGTGAGGTATCTGCTGTACAGGTGCTTGCAGCGTGAAGGCCACGGTAGCGCTGTCCTAAAGTACACTGCTTTACAAACCTTGTTCTCTACCTTCTGTATTCTTTGAGATGCGCTCCTGCGTTAGTCAGCAAAGACTGACTGTCCTGTAATGCTTCAGATCCTTCAGGTGCACACAAAAGCTCCCAAAAGGCGCAGAGAATTAAAACATTTGGCTAAATGAAATGCATGTCAGAACTTTTCATGAGATCCTTCTCATAGTCTCCTTTCTCAACATCTCCCCAGCCATCGAAACGTGTTTCCCCGTAGTGGGGTGATCTGGTAACTGTCCCACATAGCACAGATGCATTCCCACAGTGCCTGGGCATATATTGTCACCTTTTTCAAGGTACAGCATCTCAAACTTGTAGTCTCTTTGAAATAAGAGCCGAATCTCCAGTCCTGTGAAGCAACATTATGACTCAGCAGATCTCTAACTACATAATGTACAATGGAGGTCTGCGTTATTGTTTATGGGGAAACATGAGGCAGTTCAGGAAGAAAAATGCGCATCTCTCCTGACTTCCCAGGAATCCCTCTTCGTGCTCCAGTCCCTGCATCTGTTTGCACAACAGGCTACAGGAGACTTGGAAGGAGGACTCAGAATACAGTAAGAACAGTCAGCCCCCTGATTAGCAAGAAAAAGGGATTCACACTCAGGATGGTAGATGGGAGAGGCAGAAGGGTGCTGCAATTTTAAAAAATATATAGCTTTTTTATATTTCTTTTTCCTGAGTCCTGTACAGCCTACAGACCGCTGTCCTTTTTTTGTTTGTATTTAAAGTTCCTGGTGACTACAGAAATACAAATACTAGAAGTGAGCGGTGCTATAGTAATTAGCTGCTCATATGCAATAAAAAGGTAAATACAATGTAGTTAACCACTTGCAGTAAGGGATGTGAGTAAGCCACCTTGTTATTTAAGGATGTAGAAGTGAATGCACTTTAGCCTACAGAGTTTGTTCCACTGAACTCAACTGAAAAGATATATTTTAGACTGTAATGGGCTTTTAAAATTAGAAGAGCTTTGTAAACACTTACCTGCAATGTATAAAGGAAGATGGGGTTAGAAGAAATTAGGAAAAAAATAATCAAGAAATACAAATAAAATTACAGCAAGTTTGTTTGATTTTAAATATGCAGACTAGAAAGCTACTTGGGAAGTTACAGAAATTCAGGGCGAGTGCTGAAATGGCCCTCAAAATTAATTGCCCTTATACATTTCTGTTCTTTTCAACATGAACTTACTCTCCTTCTCTGTAAAAAGTATGTTCTGCGACTCCGCTGCCAGAGCGGCACACTTAGCTAATGCTTGGCAACACTAACGCAGCCGAGCCAGCGTTCCAAGCACTGACAGACATGCAACAACGTCGGGTATTGACTCAGCTCTCGCGTGGCTCTGCCACCCTCCCTTCCTCTGGCCTGCCCTGCCACCACAGTGTAAACGCTCCACAGAACAGCCCATTCACCTGGTGCGTCAAGAATGGAAAACCTGACGCTCGGAGGTTGTTATTTTTGTCTCACGCAGCACTTGAACTGACTGCAGCCTTCAAGTCTTTTGGCTTTGAATGCTTGGTTAGAAACAGGTTTTTTCATCTTTATTACAAAGAATACTGCCAAAACATGTCCTGAAATGAAGGGAACTTTAAAAACTACACTTCCTTCTAAATGGTTTGTGCTGAATTACTCTACGAGTTTATTTTAGAGTGTTCTAGAACACTTTTAAGTAGTATTTTTAGATATGGTGACTATCCCTAATTGCCTTTTCTTCTTCTCTCTACCAAAGACTCTCTGTGTGCTGTGCATCAGGCAAAAGCCATTTTATGCTGGCATCTCTGTGCTGCCACCAGAAATCCACAGGCATCCTATGTACTGGCTCACCCATTTAATTTCCTCTTTCATGTTTTGAATCAACATTTTGAAGTGAACTCACAGTAAGCACAGCCTGACCTATTAAGATTTAAATTACAGTTTAAATTATAGGTCAGATTCTGCACTTTGAATACACAGAGAACATTTTTACAGTGAACCTATACCATGTTACTTTTATTGCCCGTTTAAGATAATGGGTTAGCCACACTTTGATGGCACTCTCAAATAAGATTTATACAAGGAGACAAGTTTTTGTAGAAGACTAATTGAGGAAAGGCAAAATGACCCCTAGTCTACACGCAGCAGCGTCCAAGTGGAATGGGAGTTGAACAACTTCAATATATTTTGATTGTAATTAAATGGTGAATCATAGAATAGCTCTAGTAAAGACAGTGGGTTACTCTGCACTAATAACAGCATAACCTAAGGCCAGGCTGCAATGTTCAGTAATTATTAATCTTGTAGAAAGGTACAGAAAACTACTTCAGGTGAAGACAAAGATGTATTTCTCACATCCACTAAAGACATTTTGCTATGTATTAAAGCTACTCAGCTTTTATATACAAGAGCTCACCATACACAATAACCAAATATTAACCTTGTCATCATTTACTGGCAAACCCCAAACCTGTCAGACGTCGTAACGTGACTACAGAGCACGATAACAGACCACTTAAGTCCCGTTTGTGGCAGACGTCCTGTGAACTTGAACCGCTTTTAGACACTGCATCACCCAATGAATTAATAAACCAAAACCACCAGTCTTGACGATAAACAGAACTAAGAAAGTACTTGTCTTTCAAAGATACCTTTTTCTGATTTCCATTCCCCCACACCCTCAATGTAAAATCTTTGTAATTAAAAGAGTAGATGCACATTAAATATTCCCACATCTGTTTTAGAAAACAGAAATGTAGTTGTAAATGTTTATAGATACGTGCTCTGTTATTTTGCTACTACCTTATAAGCGTACAGCAAAGAGAAGAAACAGTCTCTTTCAGACAGGGATTTGGGAGGATCATCTCACATACCTTAAATAACTTAAAACAAACATTTCTCAAGTATGCTTCTTGACACTGTGCTGCGTAATACAGCTATAATCTGACCTGTGACCACAAACAGTAATGCTGAGTTCCATAGTAAATTTATTTTAGTTTCAAATAGGTTCAATGCACAGATAGAAAGATCTTTTAAGATGAAACTTCAGGAATATGTGGAATGTTTCTAGGCTTAACCAAGGCTGTTGGTTGTATCTATGTTTTCTATTGAGAAAATGTTACCAACAAAAGAAAAAAAAATCATTAACCCAAAAATGTATAACACTTATTTCTCCATACACAGCATCCCATGAGCAAGGAGACATCCTTAAAAGACTGTCTTCACAGCAGATGAAGGAAAGCAGTTTCTAACAGAACTACTTATTTCAGGCCGGAATACAGAACTCCTGCAGCAGTTACACTTCAACCTCACTGTTTGCACTGGCCCTTCATCTTTGTAGCCTATGTTGACTGTTCTGACAAATAGAAGACTAGAAGAATTAGTTCAAGTTAGAAACAAAAAAAAGGGAACTCAATCAGTTCTGTCATAGAAACAAACATTAACAGCTACCAACAAAATCACTTATCTGTAAAACACTAAATAGCTGTATTAGAACCAATAAAAGTATTAGTTGTATCACCTTACTTGAAATACCCATCAATTTTGTTTTATTTAGAGGAGGTCACTCCTGAAAAGTTTCAAGTCTCTTAGAGAGACTTTCTTAGATGTCTGGGAATGGACAAAGGGTTTAATTTTATCACTCCTTTATCTCCTGTTGTTCTGTTTTGCATTCAGGACAGGTCTAGTAACTTAATGTCTTAGAGATGAAACCACGTAATTTTTTACATTAAGAGAATGAAAGGCTGAGTCAAAGCTACACATGGAGACAATATAGTTCAAGTGTATTATTAGATGTCATTTCTGTCAAGATGCTCTTTCTTCCTAGTTGCCCTTTGCCCAGGAGAGAGGCATTTATGACAAGGGAAAGCTTCCCTTGAAGCTTCCTTTGAAGTTAGTGGCCCCTGAAAGGTAGTAAAATAGAAAGTTTCAAAAGGAATACAGTATAACAAATAAACGATCAAACAAAACATCTGTTAAGCCTCAAATGCATTAGATTTATCATTCTGTCATAGGAAGGATTTATTGCAGAAGGATTTAATTGTGCAACAGATGCTTCAAAGAAGGCAAAAAGCCTTAAAGGGAATTTAATGTGAAAGAATAAAATAATAAAGCAGGACAAAGTAAAACTTCCCAAGCTCTTCACTGTACTTTGCTTCTAAGACAATTTGTCCAGAATGCTTTAAAAACTCCACAATCTGTAGAATTAACACTAATATGCACATAAATCAGTAGGACTAGGTCAAGTCTGCCATTCCTTACTGCATGAACGAACATGAAATAGGAAGCAAGGAGTAAATCTCTCTGTAGTTCTTTTTATAAAATGGCATTGACACATGACCACTCGATGCCATCTTATGAAGGTGACTGCAGAAGGTGAAGGGGAGGAATAAAGAAAGAATAAAACCTACAATAGAAAAAAGGGAAGAGATTTCAGAGTATAATGAAGTATTTCAAGGCTGCTACACATGCTAGATCTGGTGCCCAGAAGCACCTCCAAATAGATAGTTATGTTTTGCTAGAACAGCAAATAAATAAAATCTGTAAATAAAACAAAAATAGAAGCAAAGAGAACTTCAGATTCTAAATGGCACTCTCAGATCAATTTGTATTTTAAAAGATGCAGAGTTCTCACTAAGGCTGTGAACAACAGACACATTTCTGCAATGTAACAAGCAAATAAGTTCATTAATTTAGAACAGATTAAACACGGGTTAAAGGAAATGAAGAAAACTGTCCACAACACAGCGGCTGAAACCTGTATTCATGTACTAGCCTAGTAAAATAAAATCCAAAAGCGATACTGATTATGAACCATGAGGAGTGAAACTGAACATTACATTACTGCACATGTGCAAATAAAACTGGAGGTACTATACAGTTAAAGATACATAAACACATAAATATGCAGTTCTGTTTACTGCCCGTTTCAGAGCTGTTTACATTAGGCTCCCACACAAAGACTGCAACAATTACTCATTTCACATACAGATACTCTCATGCTTTCAGCTCCCCTGTAACTATGTAAGCCTTGTAGATGAATTTGCTTTCAAAGCATCATTTCTCATCTCAAGTTAGCGCACAATATTTCAAGTAATGATCTGAAACTGACTTAATGCTCTGAATTAAGAGGTTGCAATTTCTTATAGCCTAGTTCTATTGCCATTTTTTTCACAAGTTCCATTACTTCTAAATATTTCAAATGTTTTAAAGTATTTTGCAGTTCCATTGATACAGAAGAAGATGAACCATCTTCCAAAGTTCCTAAGATCCGGGAAGATGCCCAAGTACCTCGCCTCCATGTCCAGACAAAACCAGTAAGCAACAAATAGGATTGTAGAAGACGCTGTTGCTGATTGAGTGAGTCGGGCACCTCTGGTGTTTGCTGGTGATGAACTCCTAGTGCTCGACTTTCTCCTTCTAGGGCTTCACTGCCTGTGTTCCCCATAGGGCTGCCTAGGGAAAAAAGTATTCTAGGCCATGCATAGAAATTTTATGTATGTTTGACCCCAGTCAAAACTTCATCGGCTTGAAGCTAAAAATCAAGGCACTGGTGGGGTATGGGGGGAGTTTTAAAAAAAGAAAAAAAAAAAAGTACTATGGCCTCTGTTTTTAGCCAGTTGATTTCTTTCCAGCTATGTAAGAGCCACCACACTTTAACAGGAGTCCACCACCATTTCAATCAGCAGAGAGTACTTTCTAGCTACAACATACTTTGTTCTATGGGAAAAGGACCTTTTACCACTTTACAGCAAATGCTAAGTTCCATGCTTCCCAAAATATTTGCTTTATTTTGATATGTCCATATTTGTTTGTACATATCTAGCATATACATACAAATACCTACCTATAGCTCACTGACAGCCTGTTCCCTCTGCACCAGAGCCAAGTGGCATCAGGGGAAAAAACAGAACATAGAAAGTAGTTAGTAGGAGGCTGCCACTGCTGCTGGCTCTTGGTTGTCCTCTCTCCTAACGAGCTCCTTGGACCCAGCCAGGAGCACGCAGCCAGCTGGATAAATGCTGCTGCTGGTGACAGCTAAACCGTGGCCACCCCCTTCTGAAGGACCTCTGTCTTCTACTCACAGGCTTATTATCTTGTGGAACTGGCTGGAAAAATGCATTCAGGACCAGTTATAAGGAGATGGCTGGGATTTTACCCCCCAAAAATTTAAAGGGAAAAATAAAAAGCCTAACCACCATTTCTCAGCCGCTTAGCTGTGTATTATTTGGAATAAAATTTGCTAGAACATAGACTTGGCAATACCCTTTGACACTTCCCCTATCGTTGCTCTCACATTGCTCTCAGCATGAGGAATATAATAAAATAATCTTGCTATTCAAAAATGCTTTTCCTATAAGCAGACAAACAGGGAAGGGATAGCACACAGTTTACTTCTGCAGCAGCCTAGCACCTCTTGTTTACGACACCATTTCATTTTGTAGTTCATGATCAAAATGATGCTATAATCTTTCCCTCGTCCTAAAACTTTGTTGATGATAATGGGAAGAAAACAGCGTAGGACTGCAGAAGGAAGTATTTTCCCAGTATGTAAGACAGAATTAAAATTACGATTTTTCTTTAAAACTGTGAATAGTCAAGTATTTAAAGATACAAAGAACTCCTCAGCTCTTTATACTGTAGAAAGTCTATGACTGTTTATATAAAGAGAAATATGTTCAGTTAAACCCAGGGATCAACTTGCTTTTTAAATACACTTTAGACTAAAATTAATGCCAAATTCTTTCAGCTTGACACAAGCGATTTTTAAAAGTACTACAGAATTCATACCATGCACTACACGCTATGAGCTGTTCATAAATTAGCTATTCCCACGTGAGACTTCACAAGAATGAATACTTAAAAGATTATCAAGACCATTACAATTTCCAGTTACTCCGAGTTGTTTCTTGGTGTGATGCTCCTATTTTACAATTTAAAATAGAACAAAAATATTAGCTGATAAAATATATATATTTAAAAAATAAAATATATTTTAAAGAGGAATGTGACTTTATTACAGTTTTAGCAAAGTTCAGTCTGCTAGTCTAATTCCTCTTTCTCTCCCAAGTTGTTTTGATCTCTTAGTCAAAACAATTCAGATTAGAATTTTTTTAAACCCACTATATCATTGAGCAGATGTTAATTAACATGAAATATTCATCTTGTTTCAGATGATTGGTAAGCACAGTTACTAAATTTTAGTGTTAAAAAAGGAAAAGAAATGCATATGCCACATAAATAATGCATGAAAAACAGCAAACTTGTTTTTCCACCTGTTACTCCATTACTAATATATATGAAGACTGCTACAGGCAGTTTTGGGATTTTTTCTCCTCAAACACATAAACCCACAATATATTAAGGTACGTATGTCAGAGATTGATCTTCCACAGGGCCTCGACAGCCTTATATACAGCAGTTTTTCGTCCCTGAGCTGCACTGGTGTTCAACAAGCGACTGGCAGTCCTTACACACGCCAGGTGCCGGGAAGAGGAGTTACAACACAACCGCAAGCCTGAACTCGCTGTACGAAGCCCTGCTGGTTTGGGGCAGATCAGCTAGGGCAGATCACACAGCAGAGCTAATCTCTGCTTTTCAGCACGCCTGGAACAAACAAATCACGCTAAGCAGCAAAAACTGAAGTTCTGTATGGATTTCCAGTACTAGAGAGGATGATATTTAAGTTAGCATTATAAATGTTACATGACATTTGATAAAGTGCTGGGAATCGCTGCCGTTTCTATTACAGCACCTTGGAACTGCCCCTGAGTTTCAGCCTCAGCAGTATCCAAAAAACCCATCCAAACCCAAATTGCGCCAACAGTTTTGATAGAAGTCTTTCTCAGAAGTCCAGGAGTACCACTTTTGGTCCCCCCTCACCACTTTAGGAACATTAATGACATCTACAACTGATACCGGATTGTTTGTTTAGCAAGAACTGATCAGGAAGAGCTGACCGAACATACAAATATCGTCAGACCTCCAGTTAATCTAACTAGCCTGTAAATCTTCTATGATGTAGTTTTCGTCGCAATGTTGTCATTTTATTTTCCATTTTCCATCTATTTCTCTCACTGAGGAGACAACTAAGTATATTTTCTCTGCACAGGCTCTCAGCTTATGTTTTTGCCAACAGGCACACCTGGGGGTGGCAGTGAAGGAAACAACTGCTGAGCACCAGCTGAGCGAGACCAGCCTCCTGCCTGCTGCTCCAGCCCCTGCGATCCCACCACGCTTGGGTGGGTTTGAAGAGCTGCTGGGGAACACACCCACTGCTCACACAGAACGCCAGTTCTCACACCTCCGGATCACCCGCTCCGGACAGACTCTAGCCACCATCTAGCAAACATCACATGCACACACCAGAATCCTTTCTGGCGTTTCCACTGCAAGACGAAAGATGCCTTCACGATGCATGAGACTCATGTGAAGTTTAATTGTTCCAATATAGTCAGAAAACCTTTAAGGATGCCCATCTATGGTGTTTTTGCTATTTTCTCAGGCCTTTGAGACATAGATGAAGCTATCAGGTAAGTACATGCTCACTATAGGTGTTTTTTGACTATCTAATTTTTCCCTCAAGGGTGTGTGGTCACATGTATCATTGTGGATGCTCTGTGCCCAGCTCCAGAGTCATGGTACGTGAGTAGACGTGCTTACGGCAGCAGGCTCGAGGACACGCGCGCTGGTGTCACCGCTGTAACACGGTAATTGTAACACTGCAGTGATGCCTCACGAGGAACGGTACCACCAGAGCTACCTACGGGCTGCTGGGTTAACCCCCCCCAGACACTCAGGGCTATACGCTGAAAGAGTTAACTTATCCCCGACTAAAATCAGGAGAATCAGGTTCAGTTTATAGGCTGCTGTAAGGGGAGGGGAGCAAGGAATTAATAAAATACTGACATTGACTGAGAAATACAAACAATTATCTAGAATTTAATCTGAAAAAATAACTGTAAAAGTATCACTAAAGTCCTGTCTTCTTTTCTTCCCCTGGCGCTACTGCAGCTGTTCCCAAAAAGCTTTTGTTTGTTTTCATACTCTATTCCTCCCTTCAGACATTTCTAGAACTAGAAAATTTGCACCTTATCTAGAAGTCTTCATAACAAAAGCTTCAACAACACGATCCTATACAGAACACATTTTTGGGGGGTAGTTCGATAAGAACAAGCTGCAAATCTGTTTTTAAGCATTTACATTCTGCGATAACAAACGCACCTCTCGTTCGCTCTGCCTCTTGGTAGGATCATTTCTAGTTTCTGTTTTAGCAGGGAATGATTACAGAATTCCAAACAACCAGAAGCTAATGGCAGTTTGCTCAGCTTCATTGTCTGGTGCCGCCTGATCACTCATTGTCCGGGACATTTTGCAGCAACCTTCACTGATTATTTACTGCTCTGCTCTGTGATTTTGGTTCGTTTGTTAATTATGGTTCTGGATATCAACACGGTAACAGGTTTCTCTTGCCGTTGTTTGGTTTATTAATAGCACAGTGCCAAGTATTCTCCACTGTTCATCAACACTGACTTGCAAGAGCTTTCGCCAGGCCATTGGCAGGGCACACGTTTATGAATATCTGAACAGTGAAACCCTTTATAAATCCATGACTGTGCAGCTTCCAATAGCTCTGCAATAGATGCTCAGGCAAACTATTAGGTTCTTAAACGTGAACAACTTAACTCCACATCTAAGACTGAAGTTTTTCTTTCTTCCACCAGACTTATCAAAAGTTTACATCCAGAGTACTGAACCTTAAAAGTCACAGTACTGATTCTAGAGGAAAAAGAAGTCAGTCTGATTGTTCAGCTTGCTGTAACCTTATAAAAGGCCTTGAAAAGTAGAACTATAAATCGCAGGAAGTCTCCACTAATCCAGTTACTGTTTTACATCAGTAGAAATGGATCTAGAAAGGCTGGCTCCTCCCTTCCATCTTTCTTACAGCAGGTTGGAGGTCTGTATAGCACAAGCTCAGAAGGTTACTGTAAAATTAGAAGATACAAAACCTCCTTAAAAAACCAAACAATGACTTTGTATTTCCTTTTGAAGATGCTCTCCGTGTACTTCCCTTTTATAAGAAAGGAATGGCTTCTTCCAGTGCAATTTCGTTATAAATATAGTAGAAGAGTGTTTTATTAATGCTCCATAGGAAGAGCTGCCCTGATCTATACTAGCTACTTAAACTGCAGCCTCCAAGGCAGTTTCCCAGAAGTTTCCACCAGATGAGGTGCTAAAGGGGTTTGGTAGTTGCTGGCACACCTCACTTGGCTTTCTCTCCAGCATAATCTATTCCAAAAGCAGAACATTTATATTCTAGAACAGACAATGCTGATGCAGTAAGATGGGACAAGCTCTTCTCTTTAGTTTAAATGAGCTGGTGAAGGGAACGGTTCTAGGTGTCATCTTTCTAAGACAAGTGAGATAGGATTCCAGCTGAAAGGGCCAATTTATATGCTCAAGTAAGCCAACAACTCTGTGTGGCCAACACCTCCCCCCCCCACACCTTGATTTTTTAAGCTCAAGTTGAACTAACTACACTCATCCTAAAGGATGAACTCTCTCTTTTTCTGCCTGGCTTTCTCAATAGCAGGAGCGACACTTCAGCACCGTATCACAGAAGCAGCAAGAGAAAGCTGTAGCTTTGAGAAGTACCTGCTCAAGTGACAATTTGGCCTGTTAATCAGGAAGGAAACTGACAGGTTTAAATGACAAATACTTGCAAGACAGTGTTTTAAAAAGATGGCATTTCCTTACATCATGGTCTGTATTGGAAATTTTTCAGCAAGGAGATACGTTCTTTTTAGCAAGACAAAAATTTTCCAATTCAGTAAAAGGGCTCTCAAAAAAATGAAATGTGCATATAGAGAACCCCTGTCCCAGCCTGACTGTCGTTCCTGTACTGCTCTGTGAATTACTGTATCGATGCACAACCGAGATTTTGTATTTGACAAAGCATGACACAGTTGTGGAGACCTTGAAAATAATCACACCACTTCATGAGCAGACCTGTGCTTCAGGAGCATCTTTGAATACTGTCTTTTAGACCCAAAGAACAGCCCTTTTGTGCATGAGGGGAATAGCAAGTCCAGGGCTCATCCTCTCTCAGGCAGGAATTCCACTAGCTCTGTGCACCGTTAGAAGGTTTTGCTTGTTTTTTTCCTTTTTTCTCCCCACCTCTCCCTGTCTTGCGACTGCCACAGCACAGAGCCATCTTTTAGTCCAATCCTTGCCTCTCTACTTTACCTGTAGTGGTTTTTAACCAGAAAATTTCTCCTGTGAAGAACTCAGAAGGTTTTCCAGATTCTTACATTTCAGACTGTAGATGAGCGTAAGCTTTTGCATGCCTTTTTCCAGATAAGTTTTAACAGAATGAGACAATGAAAAAAACCCCAAAACTTGTAACAGAGTAATCTTTAAAGAAATTATCAGGCTTGGTTAGATTAGATATTTTTGTCTCCTCTAATTTTCCTTTTAACATGCTGAACTTCTGCAATTTAGTTCCATTGGTCAAGACCACGAAATGTAATTTTTCTTACTTTTTTTTTTTTTAAATGTTTTGACAAGCAATGAATAGTTTAATACTCATTAGTTCTTGAGCAATAAGCTCTAGGTACAGACCTATAATATAATTATGGGTGACTGCTATAGATACAGTTGCCACACAACAAACAAATTGGGACTTTACACCCACAACATAATAAATGACTTGTAGCTACAATAACTGGGAGGTGCTAACGAGGATAGCTGGGAAGATATGAGAAGTAGTATTCAATGAGCAAACAGGAAATAACTTCCTGATTCCTTGAGCCAGTGAAGGCTACAAAGACAGCTGATGTTACTAGAAGAGAGAGTTTATTAAAATTATAAGCACTAAAAATTGATAAGACAAAGCCTCATAAACCTGTATTTTGGCAACACAAAAAAAGATCAACATCACATCATGAAAGTTACTATTTTAACACTGCATAAGTATCTACGTGAAATTACTTTTAGTGCATTATTGAAACCCAAAATTTTATTATGCTGGTGTGATATGCTAAAGTTTTAGTAGTAAGTAATCTTAATATTTTTAAATGTGCAGTTTCTTGTTTCCTGTCTTTTCTTCCAAGTAGGATTTCCAAAAGGTGCCTAGGAAGGACAGACATGCAAATTCCACATTGCTGAATAACCCCAACTACATAAATTCAGGTTATGTTCCTAAATGCTCATAGCCGAGTCTGAGGGGCTACCAGCTTAGACATTTAGGGAAATAAATAAAAACATAATCAAAAAGAATGTTGCCCAAAATAAACTTATCCCATATTCATAAGGATTGTATTATGAGTGCAGTATATTCTACTTCCTCAACTTACTCATATTAAGTTATTCTGGTATTAAAGTAATTCAGAGAGCTTCAACGAGATTTGAAAGATACAGACACTTAGTACAAAAGCTCTGAATCAGCTGGAATATCCACATCCCCATTTCATTCTCTGAAAGCACTTTCTGGCATTTTCACTTGATTTTTTTTTTTGCCCCGCTAATTCTCTGCCCTCTCTGCATTTTACCCTCTACTTTAAAAATTTTCTTCCCTATTTCTTCTTCCATTTCTGTTTCTACCGTGCCGTGGGGTTGGTATCCATTTTACTGTCTCATTACAGGAAGGCCAAGTTCTGCACTTCCTTATGAGAAGGAAGGATTGACTGTGGTTTTGATATAAATCTTTACATCACACTTGGCAGTAAATATGCTCTAGGTCACCCAGCAGGTTTGGGTTTGAACTGTAAAATGACTCAGTGCAGTATTCCAGTAAATATTCTTTAGTATTTATGAAGGATATCATGTTTTAGCTCTCTGAGCCTTGTAGTAGTAAAAAGTTTAATGCAACAACTGAATTTAGAAGAATACATTATTTTTCATCTGCCATTACTAAAAGTGAAGTTGCTACAGAAAGACCTGAAATGTTGGTTCCTGCCTTATCCCCCTGTTCATTATTCAGAAAAGTGATTTTAATATGATCTGTATCTACGAAAGTTGCAGCTGATATGCTAACTATGGGGAAATCTTGTTCTAACACCTTCTTTTACAGCCAAAAAGCACCTAGTGGCTGCTGAGTGAAGCACAAAGCTGATGGAGTAGGCACGTACATTTCAGATGAGTCAAAGATAATTAACTGGCAGATGGGCTTTCCCTGCACTTCTGCTGGAGAGGATACAATGAGGTAAAAAACCAGCACCTTGGATTTCTGATTACTATGAAGTCTTGCCTTCCATAAGCCAGTTGTTCGACTGTGGTAAACCATGGGGGGAAGGGGCTTGTTTGTTTTTAAACAGATCAGTTTCAAGCATTAGTTTATAAATATTTACTTTGGATGTTGCAATTTATTACTTAAATGAAAACATTTACATTTTCTGGTTCTCAAAAGACCTAAACACTGGAAATCCAGACCACAGTACCTCAATTTGTGCTCAAATATAAAGGATTCCAAAACGCTTTAGAACTTGGTCATTGTTGGTTTATCGAATTCATTGTGAAGAGCCAGGATAGTTTTTAAGTACTTAAAAAAAAAAAAAAAGAAAAAAAAGAAAAAGGGATCTCCTACCGACATCTGTGGGAAAGTTGCTGTTGATTTCAGTTAAAACAGCATACGGGAAGATGTCTTATAACATAATTTTTAAAAAAAAGGACAAAGTAAAAAGTTCTGGAAATCCTCCAGCTACACTCACACATACAACGATGGAAATTGCTCCTCTGCTTCTTTGCCCATGCCCTTACAAAACAAGCCAGTGCATCAGCTCACTCGCTGCTCCGGAGAACACATCCCGCAGCAGCAGTTCACAGGCACATCACAAAACTGATGACTACAGACCTTTTTTTTTGGCAAGGATAACAGAAGTATTGTGTATTATAGAGCTCTCGGTGGTCAGTAACATCTCTTTCGGCCAGCCTAAAGGAACACACAGAAAAGAGGATTCCACAGTGGGCTGCGCCTGCGGTAACTCCAGAATGGGGTTCACAGGATCCACACAGGAGCACATCCCGGCAAATCTGATCTAGTCTCTACATGTCCAGCACTGCTCAGCACGCATCTTAATATTTTTAAAATACCAAAAGGTGCAGTAAGTTCTTTTTTTTCTAAACAAAGATACTTTTAGAGACATCTGGGGTGCGTCGCATTTCATTGCTAAATAGTTCAGTATCACAGTCCAGCTTCAGAACTGTTAAGACTTTTTCAAGAAAATGCAGATTATCTCTCAGGCTCCTAACCTGCATTATCCAGCCTTTTCCAATGGTCATTGACTTAACTCTATATTACATATTCTATCAGGGAATATGCTAGAAAAAATCCCGAGTTGCTGTTTTCCTTAAGAAGGAAAAGATTTTTCTGCAGTAACAGTTTAAGTAGGAGATGAGCAGAAAGCAGTGTTAGAGGCCTGGCCCTGAAGAAGGACGTGTTTTCTCAATACAGTGTATCTAGGAAAGGGTTTGTAATGGCAGAGAAGAATTCTTAGTTAAACAAAAGTACATTTTCAATCACAATTCTGTACTGTCCCTAAAGGTAGGGACAAACAGTTGTTTCCAGACTTCAGCTCCAGGCTACCCAATGAGAGTAGTTGCAAGCGCGCAGACAACATCCCACGGTCACGCAAAGTTCCAATAGATTACTTCCGCGCATTTGGCCAACTGCTTGACTGCAAAAATTTTAATTCTGCATTTGTTGGTATTTTTATAAAACTCTGCTTAAAAAAAAAAAAAAAGTTTCTGGTTATTGCTTTTAACTTTCTCAGACTTTTGTTCTATAGCTTGAAACCAACAACTCCGCTTTCTGGCAACAACCTGCAAAGCAAACAGGGCAGGCTGCGCCTTGGGACTGTTTGCTTTGCACTGTTTGCTGTTCTGCCGCTCCCAGCTTTCAGCGCAGCGTTGACACACACAAACACAGTTTTAGAGGAAATCATCAAAATATATGCAGGCACATAGAAACCAGTGGCCACCATTCAAGAAGAGTTTTTCCTCCTCAGTTCTACTTCAGCAGAATCATTTAAAGAAGTTTACTAAAGACTTCCTTTTAACCAGCTGAATTAAGGGACGATTGCAAGTTACAGGAGCACGTGTCTTACACCACTGAAAGACTCCTAGATCCCCCATTATCAAAACTTCAGAGACAAGACACTATCAAGTTATTTTTGTAAAAAAGCAAACGAAGGCTTTAAACAAACGTTTCCTCTTTACATTGAAGACTCTTTTGTCAGAAATTTTATAAGCACTTTGATTACAACTCCACTT
The DNA here is from genome assembly GCA_013400335.1 of Eurystomus gularis. Taxonomy (NCBI): domain Eukaryota; kingdom Metazoa; phylum Chordata; class Aves; order Coraciiformes; family Coraciidae; genus Eurystomus; species Eurystomus gularis. The sequence continues at coordinate 1,076,875 of VZZY01006117.1, read as the reverse complement.
TTGTAGGTTGAGCACTAGCATTTCAGTGCTAGCCAGAGGAATACAGAACACTGATCCTTCAAAAATTCAGAAATTATTTTCAGGAAAATATGGAACTTGGATTATTTCACGTTAAGGTAAATGCACTACATCTCCAACTCCACACTTTCTCTTTCAAAAGGTCAACTAGGAAATAAATCGAACACATCTGAGGTCTTTTGGTGATATATTTGATCAAAAATAGTGAAGTAGAACTGAACTCTTCACAATGGAGCTCATCCAGAAAATTGCTGTAGTTTAGAACCCCTGTCACACACTAGGACTCCTCATACTGCAATATTCTGGTGCAGAAATATTTCAGCATTCATCTCTGTACTAAAAATGAAGCTACAGATTTTCCTATATTTATTTATTGCAGAATTATGTGAACTTGAAAAAAAACACATGCTTTTGACTGCACAGGCAGAACCATTCACAGAAAAACCCATGATTGTCAAAACATTGTGTCTTGAGAAACAATGTACCTTAAAGGAATCTAATCCTTTCCATTTATGTGTTATTTAAGATTAAAACACCCTTTTCCCGATCCTTCTCTACTTGACATTAGTTCCATGAACTGCCAGCAGGAAACCCAAAATAAAGTTCCTATTTTGAAAGAATTTTTTAAAAATGAGATTTCACTTACCTAATTCTTTAGAAACTGGAGAATCAGCTGATATTTCCCCAATCTTTGCAAGGCTATCATAATATGCTCTTCCAGCCACTACCATAGCTTGAGGGGAGGAAGAGAAAAAAAAAATAAAGTGTTAAAAAAAAAAATCAAATTATTTTCCATTTTCATTAATCTATGATCCTATGAACTCTGGGAATTCAGGGCACATACTAAGAGAGGGGTATATGGCAATAAGGAAATCCTGCTATCAGAGAAAGTTACCCAAGTCCCTGTGCTGCCTGGTAATTTGTGAAACCAGCTGATAAAGAGAGAACACCAGTATATATTCATTAAGTTCCAGCCTGTTATTTAGTTCCAGCTGTCACGCATACCCAGGAGAACTCAGCATCCAGTGGGTGGGCTTGGCCACAAGCTATTGGTGAGGACATAACAGAATTCCGTGGTACAGATAAAACTGTTGGAAATAAACAAAATGCAATCCTAAATTTAGTAGCAATGCCAGGGTCTCTGCCCTGTACTGGCCAGCCAGACTCATCTGAGAGACAGCTACTGACCCTGAGACAAGGGGCCTTCAGCTGCAACTGGGAGACATGGAGCCCTTCAAAAGCAAATAATCATGCACTGTAAGTTAGCCGAAAGAGTAATTCGCTTCAAAAAACGATGACAAAATACAGTTCACCAGGTGTGATGTATTTAAAAGAAAAGTGAAATGTGAAAAGTTCGATACATCGGATACAGCCACTCCTGAAAATTGCCATTAGGGATAACTCTATGCAGTCATCATAGACTGCAATGACTTCTTGTGTTGTCAACACAATACATTGAAATTCGAGGATCCAACATATAAACACCAACTTCGCCACTTTAAGGAAACGTTAGGCCTTAAATGCTAAAACTTCAAAAGTCAAGTCTCTGAAAGATGATGTTCAGGTGATGGAGATAACCCATTTGACATTCTCTTCTCAATTTAACACACCATCAGTGTTTCTGCGATTATTATAAAACTTTGTTCAGCAACCTAGTGAGCTTAAAGAGAGCTGGAAGATCTCTGGTTTCTTGGACAGACATGGAAATGATCATTGATATAGACAATTCCTGCTCAGAGTTGTTCTGACACTCCAGGAAGTTTCTACTTTTATCTTCATCACTGTACTCGGGATAGCAGAGAAATCTGCATTCAAAGTACCTGAAGGAGTAAAAACCTCAGGCAAGAGGCTCATAGACGTTTAAAGAGAAACCTGAAGGTTTCACATTCCCAACTAAAAAGACAGACCCTACTTAATACTTGGATGCTTCTACCCCCCCTCCCCTTTTGTTATTTACCGTTCATTTCTAGTTTTACAGGAACCAATAAGCTTCTAATACGTTTCAGTAATGCTCAGTTAATCATTTCCTGGTTATAGCCAATTTAAACAGCAAAGCCAGTTTTGCTAGAACGAGCACGGAAACAGCAAGATTCAAACTGCAGAGAGGCCAGTGGTGAGCAACACTTTATATGTGTACCAGATTACAGCGGTTGCCTTGCACCTTCACGGTACCCAGAACTGATCCGCACACCACAAGGAAAAGAAATAACAGGGACAAACTGGCAAACTGTCCTTGAAAGAGAGAGTGAAAAAATACTTGGGAAGTAAGTCTTCATAGTTGTTTTGTAGTAGTACATTTTTCACCTAAAGTGGAAGCCAAGCAGACTCTCACTGTTGACTTGAGAATACTTTTTTTTTTCTGAGAGGAATATAATTGGAAATTGCCAATTACAGTATTTTAGGTCTGTATTTTATAGTTTTTACTAGCAAAGGGGACATCTTCGGTTACCCAATAGTATCTTTACTGAGAAGCCTGAAACTCTTCCAAATGAACCAAAGATCCTTTTGAGGCTCTGTTGCAATAGACGAGTAATTTCTGTCTAAGCTGCAGCTCATCGCTGCTCTATATTCAAACTTTCTGAAGAGAGGAATGATACTGGTGCTACTGATGGAGCATATGCCACCCATACCCAAAGATTTTTATGTCATTCCAACTCTTCCTAGCTAGTATTTTCTCAAGATTGCTCCAAGTCAATCTTTTATCCTAATACAAGCACTGAAAAAAAGGAAGGAAATGTGTGATTTGTCCTGTGCTAAGCAAGCTAAATCAAGAACTCCACTTGTATAGTCTCTTCACCAGTACTACGGCTAGTAAACTATTTCTGCAGAAAAGGAGTTTTGACCTTTTATCGTGAAAATAAATGATAAACCCATCAGAAGTTCTTGTAAGTTTCATGTTCAGCCTACTCTGACTCCTTTGGAAAGCTGCGAAGCGTTCGTTTAGCAACAGAGTATTTGCTCCTTGTTACAGATCTATTTATACCACTCCAAACTAATGGAGAAAAGATTAACTATTTATGAGAGTCCGAAGATGACTTTAATGTAGTTTCTCAACAGCCGTTGCAACATTGTAAGCATTTATTCTTTTGAAATTAAGCATTCATGCTAGATATGCTTTATCCGCCAGACTTGCTAGAACACAATACCCGCCTCTCCAGTGCTGCTGTGCGGTTATACTGTGAACTACTGATGACAAATGGAATTAAAAGAGGCACAATGTAACCCATCAACAGTAAAGTGTGTGAAAAGCAGAACCCTCAGAAACTGGTATTAAAACAAAAAAATAAATCTTTCAGCCAAACATGAAAACACTTGTTATTACTTCTGGTACTACCTATAGTCCCTAGGGTTAGATACTAGGTAACCGCAATGTTAACCCGTCAGGTTAGGCATTACTGCAAGTAAATCAACATTTCCCTATTTTCACCTCCAGCAGGCTTTGTTTTCATCTTTGTCTCAAGCCTGGTCTAAAATTTGCATGAAGAGAGATTACAATGTCTATTTGGCTATGCAGTACTTCTGCAGTATCGCGTTTCTCAGAGTACTAGATTACACGCAGGGGAAGGATACGCCACAGGCTTGAACGAGGCAGAATTAGAGAGATTTTACATGGCTTTAATATGGTATCAAGCAGCTCAACAGGTCTGCAGAGGTGAAACGGAGCAAGCTCCGACAGGTCCTATAATATAAGCGTTGGGAATCTAGAACCCAGCCTTGGAAATGCATTCTTAGACAGACAGTTCTGTCGAGTCTGTAATGGAAGTAAACAGCCACATTGTAAACGGTTTGAGAGCCTGGGTCTTTGGACTCAAATTTATTCATTCTGATTGACTCCGTTGAAAAGATACCACCAGGTTTAGCATGGACAAGAAAAAAGTTAATCCATTCCTGCAGCGCTTACTCATTCCAGTTGTTCTGTTCCCAGGGTTACTTAGATCGTGATGGGCGAGCGGAAACACACCTGAGAACGTGAAGTATCTTTGGAAGCCATTTTTCAGGTAAAAAAGAGAACATATAATTTACATAACTTTGTTTTTTCCATTAATATTATTATTCTAATGTGGGTTATTTACACTTTATGTTCAGTTTATTTTGCAGTAGCTCTGTGCCTAAGCATTTGGGATGCAACTTCTGCAGGACGGTAAAAACAAAAGTGTATGTTTGGGTGAGGTTTTTTTTCTGCTAATGAAACAAATCCAAAGTTCAACTTGGGAATCAAGCTTATACACAACCCTTATATCCAATATCTATACTTAAATGAAAATTAAGCATTCTTTCTAAAGTTAGCAACTAGAAGACTTACCATTAACAGCTTTTTCATAATTCTTCCCCAGATTTATTAAATTCCTCAGTCCTGGATTGAACTGTTCCATCACATTCTAATGAACAGAAAACAAAATGTGTGTTATAACCAAGGCAGTTCAACAGGGATTTCAGTATTTCTCTCCATGTCACTTAGGTCTAGTTCTATGTTTCGTATGTACAGCATAGATCTGAAAAGTCTGTGGATGGATGAAAAAATAGAAGACTTGGGAGGAAGAGGAAAGCAAAGGATGGGAGAGAGACAAAACTGAGCATTTAAGATTAACAAACAGGACAAAAGGTAAACTATTCTGATAGGGGTACAAAGGAATCTGGCTGTTTATAATAAAAAAGGGCGTCAAGTATGTGATCAAGGTTTGCACAGATCCTTCTTTTATGGTGGGTGATGGGGAAATAAGAATGAATAAAAAACTCCTGTATTCACAACCTGTTTTATGAAGTCAGAGAATAACAAGAACTTTGTGATAATAGTTCAAGATTTGAGTTCTTCACATACACCCCACCCCCTGTGCTTAAAAAAAAAAAAAAATGCTGTGAAAAAAGAAAAGAAATTCCCCAGATATCTGATTAGGGGAAAACTAAGCACTTTATTCATCTTTAAGTTCAAGATAGCATTTAGGGAAATTTGTTGGGGTTCTTTCATTGTGGTGTTGGGGTTTTCTGGGGGGTTTTTGTTTGGTTTTTGGGGTTTTTTTGCATTGTTTGAAAAATGCTGCATCTTCTTGTGTGAAGCCATAGTTCTTTCAGAAAGAAAGAGAAAATGATGACCTTATTTATATTGAAGGAGAAAAAAAAAAAAAAATCTGCTGCAGCTGCTCTAGCTGTTAAATACAACTATTGGCTGAAACAACCAGAGTCGGAAATCCAGCAGCTCCAAGCGTGCCTGCTACTCTCAAACGTAGCTCATCCTGTGAAGTGATGAAATGGGGATTGGCAGTTTCATAGTGCGGGAAAAGAGCTACGTCATTAAACAGAAAAATTTCAAGTCTCTGCAAAGAAGTAGAAAATAAGTTAAGCCATAAAGTATGAATCTAAGTTTGAATGTGCTGAAAGTTGGGAATGAAGAAGAGAGGAGAAGCAGCTTTTGCCTGTTCCGAAAAGGAAAAATCCCCCACAAAGACTGAGTTGTCCCTCCTGATAGGAAAGCTTCAGTTTCCCTCTTTCTGGTCACAGACAATAACTCTCCCCCCCTACAATGAATATTCCAAAATTACTTTTATCTTGTTGCGAGCACTGGAAAAAGAAGAAAATCTGACATGCTGATGTAAATGTAGTAGTTACTCACTCCTCAGAATCATGCCCTTTAAGATGTCTTGAACACACATAGCATAAATAGCAGGATGCCAAAACCTTGGGTGGTGCAATTAAGTTCTGAACGACACTAAGTAAGTTTGGAAGACAGCCCTCTAAGCTTCACTTATTTGGTGGCTTCTTGGTTTCTTCAGGTAGAATCACTCTCTGAATTAGATACAGCATGTTTAACAAACCCCCCTTTGGATGTATGTAAGTAACGACCTCTGAACAAGTATTCTAGAATTTGCTGCATGTGCCTGGGCATTTAACACTCAAGTAACCACAATGTTCTAATCCTTTCTTTTCTCTCTTCTGTACAAAATACAATTTCATGTAATGCCAGCTACTAAGTCACAGGAACAATTTGGCAATTAATATTTTGTTTTCGTTTAAAAATTAATTTAATACAAGCTCTGTGTTTCCATAGAGAACCTTAAGAGTTTCTGCAGGTTCTAGATCTCCTTTTCCCTTTTCACTAGAGCTGTGACGTAACTCTGTAAAATTTTATCATTGGGAAAGGAAGATCATGAGATAACTGAAAACATCATGCTGTTATTCTTACTATTTTTATGAGAATATTTTTATGACACAACTCACATCTTTCTAGACACTGTTCATACAACTTCTAAGTTCAAGGAATTCAAAACAGACTTTTTGTTTACAAGAAACACAAGACAAGTGAAATAGTATCAAGCTTTTGTCTGTTATACTACTAACAGAATGAAAATATTTATATTTAGTACATACATGGACCCAGAAAGAACAGATACCATCATATCTGTGTCATTTTCAGGCATGGTCATTCGGACAGAACTTCATTACTGTTTTTCAAATATAGTGCTATACCTGAACTCCAGACCATTTAAAAAGCAAAGGAAAGAAAGAATTAACTCCAGATTTCACCAATAATACTTTAACAGTCACATTGAATTAGAAATATGGATATTAAAAAAAATTATAAAACTCCTAGGTTCTGATACTGTTACAGTATACGTGACATCAAAAGCAAACACAGAACAACAGTACCTGCCCCACTGCCTTTATTTGTGCAAATTAAATGCAACTGGGATTGTTTTCTGGTCTATACCATTAAACTCTTACCCACCCAAACATGATCACTGCAAGCAACCTACCTATTGCCCCCAGGCCCTTGATTTGTGTTAACTCACAAACCACATCCAGAAATCATTTAGGAAAGTATGTTTCAGGTTGGGCCAACAATGCCAAGGGCTATTCTAACAACTTCACAGCATGGATTTTCAAGCTCTAGTGTCTGGGAACATCCCTCCTCCTGCCCCAGCTCTTTAATTTACTACTGTAAATGTTACTGCTGTGCCTCTGTTGCGCTCCCCGTAGCCGTGTGACTGGGAGGCTGTTCTTCAAGGGCTAAGTTGTCTCTTCCTATTGCAAATCTTTGCCATTTCTTCCCAGCTGCTGACATATATTGAGTCAGTGAATCACAAGAAAAAGACAGGTGAATTAGGGGACTGTATTGGGATATGGAGTCCTGTATTCCAAGGATATGGGGGAGAAGAAAGGTGTACATGACACAAACCACATGAATCCACGGCAGGTAAGAATCCCACTGCCACCTTGAATTGCCACTCTATACTGAAAATTTTCCTGACAGACAGATCCTGTCCCTGCTTACCCTGCTCCTTGCAACAAGAGCTTACAGAGTAGAAACCCTTACTGCCACCTACCCCAAAATGCTAATGGTAACATAATAATTATTGGTCTTGAAATACCGATTTTTGGAGTGACTGTCCTAAGGATTCAGGGGTCAAGATTCCAGTTTTCTTTACATCTAATTCTGGTTTCAAACAGAAAACAGTGCTTGCACCTGTGTCATTAGATGTTTTCATTTAGGAAGAAGTGAACAAAACCCAACCAGAATGCCCTGAGCAGTTCCTTTCACTGAAGGCAGACCCCATAGCTCTACTTTCATTAGCTGACTTGGTACACATCAGGTGTTCATGTACAGCAGATACAGACCACGCTGTGGAAACACAGCAGGTCCACTGAAACAGAGAATTCCAAGGAAGCACTCCAGTACATCACATCTGCTCAACGTATATGTACAACTGCTGGGAAAGATGAAGAAACAATTTATAGCTCGGTGCCTTTGGTAGCTGGAAGGCGTACAACTAATGGGTCTTTTCTCCATTAGACCAAGCAGTGTCTGGACGTTTTTCAGTCTTTGCACTGCCACAGTGGTTGATTGTTAGCAGAAGCGTCTGCATCGGTCTCTAGACGTGAACGCCCGAGAAACGGCAAAAACCTTCGCAGTGGAAATTCCCCTTTGGAATTTGCCTGGCTGAACACAGGGTATGGTTAGCTGATCCTCCCAGCACTGTGCAAGGCTCATCTACTTTCCTACTAAGGGTTTCTGTTTGATAGGAAGATTTCACTTCCTCTCCCACCCCTCCAAGATGATCTAATGAAATCATTCTGAGATGATTTTCCTCTCTTCAACATTAGAAAAAAGCATAATGTGTATTTTTCCTTTCTACTGAGGACTAGGTTCTCAAAGCAAACAAAAACCTGGCTGTACTTCTAGTGCCCTTTTCACACAGTTAACCACTGTTGCTGTCTTTGAAGTACTGTCCAGGAAGAAAAATCTAGAGCCCTTTTTTCAAAAGGGAAACTGTCGCTGGCAACTCCCTCTTCAGGACTGAGTATGAATTTAATATTGCCACGACATTTCAGATCAGTTAAAATGATTGTAATACTTTGTTCAGCTTTGGAAGTTATAGGGGAAAAGAGCCACTCAGAAAATCAATTTGTATAGCTGTTTGTTCTTATGATGTCTTACAGTTTTGTAGCTTCTCTTACTTGCAGTCTAAGAAAAAGGTCATGAAAATGAGCGGGACAGAACACCAGTACAAAATTGCAAGTCATATATTAAAGTCATACCTCAAAACTTCTAAAAAAGCAGAGACAGAGGAACGAAGAATTTCTGATCAAAAGAACCACTAATTTCAAATTGTCAAAAGTCTCAGAAAATATCACGATCTTGTTATCTGCCAGGCTGTACAAAGACATGGGAATACAACTTTTGTCTTAATCCAAATAGACATCACAAAGTAAGAAAAAAAATCTGGGAGAGACGAAGTGCTTCACAACACATCATTTGCCCATAGACTGAGGGACACAAACTCCTAATTGTCAAGCTAGTGTCCTATATTCTAGTGACACAATACCCCTCATGAGCAGAATAATTAACTAGAAGAGAAGGCACATGATCAGATCCTACAGCTTTCTATTATTTAGGATGAATGGAAATAAAGGCAAACACTTTCAAAACAGGCAACAGGAAACATCTTTTTATGCAGAGAATTTTACAGTTGGCAAAAGTGACCTTCCAAGACAAAGCGTCAGAGAAACCTATTCTGGTCACTCGAGTCATTAAACCCTCGTATAGTCTGGTACAAGAGCTGTCTTTCACCACATGAAGCCAACGCGAGGTAGCCAGCCAGGTCGCAAGGAGCTGACTGAGGAGGAACAAGCCTTGCATTTCCACTTGTTGTGCATAGGTATTCTATCTTCCGCAGTTCCCGATAGTCACATAAACAACGTTAATCTTCAAAACAAATGACAGCCATTGTAAAAGTGCCTTCCTGTATACGCTCAGCTTTGCTTCTTACTTAAAGACACACCTCGCAGAACAATAGCTCAGCAGGTATGAGTACAAGTAAACAATGCATAGGCTCTCTGTAGTTTCAAGTTTACATCCTGCAGGCACTTTGGCAAGAGCGGATAACAATTTTTTGGGTAGAAGTCTGAAATTATAGAACTAGCACAGAAAAGCAGACCTCAATGTCTAACATTATGAATAGCTTTAGTGATGGTGGTATGTGTAGCTAACCTTTGTATAGCTGCTAATAATTTAAATTGTTACTCCTCCATTTGAAGAGCAGTAAAATTAAGTTTTTGGAAGAAGTCTTTAGTGTTGCTAGGCTGTGTCTGAGAATCCACTTGAGAAGATTCAAAAAGCCATACAGACAGTAAATCAGACAGTGTTCTACTGTGCTTGAAGCATTTTGTACATTATTGCATTTTGTCTCCTCCTTTAGCTTTTGAAATCCACAGCGCCGTTTTCAGAAGGGCACGATGAAGCCCTCAACACATCTCACACTAAGTTATGTCAGTTCTAAGTTAGCTTAACATTGTTTCAAAACAGGCTTAACATAATGGAAAAATAAATCAGGATGCCAGTGTTTATTCAAAAAGACTAATTTTTATGACTAATTATTAGTCAGCTTGGTGGAACATTTCTTGTTTAAGAGAAACATTAATACGTCACCCATCAATGTGTTTCAAATACAAACTTTTTCAGGTTCTGAACACGTGACCCGGGATAGACTCTAAAGTGGGCATAACTCTAAGTAAGGTCAAAAGAGGTAATTTGCACTGAGATAGATCTGGACTTTACACAACTCCCAAAGGCTCCTCTTCCCCCAGGTTAGATTTATGTTTCAGTAATGCAAACCAACAGCATTCTCGCCGCGTGTGCTAGGACCATCAGTGCATTTTAATTTCAGTAAATAAGTCTGGTAGTTTAATCTAATTGCAAGTCTTTTTAAAATACAAACACATGGAATTTAGGGCTTTAAACAGAATTTAGCAGATATTTTTAATGATGAAACAATATAGCCTACCAATATAATTTTCCGTGCCCCTGCAGAGCACTATGTCCCTCAGGATAACACAGCACTCCCCTGAACGAACAAAAGGGTTTGGTTTGGAGTTTGGTTTGTTTTTTTTTTTTTAATTACACTTTGGTTGATAACCAAAAGTTCTGAGTAATGTTTACTTGAATACAGAGTAATACAAGAAAAACCAAATATTAGCAACACCAATGAATTAGAGCTATCACACTATGATCAAGAGCTCCAGAAACCTCAAACCGCAGGAGCAGCACGTGAGCTGCCTGCCCAGCCCTTAGACCGTCCAGACAGAACGACGGGCCGTAACTCGGTACCTTCCTGCTCTGTCCCCTTTCCCCTGCGCTCTGGGTATCGCAGCTGGATGCCAGATCGCCTTTCCCCACCTACAGCTGAGAAAAGTGAAACTGGGTGAGCTGCAGCGACACGCCAGCATCCAACAACTTTCCTGGGGCTACCGACGGACTGAACTGGTGTGCGAGGGGCTCACCCACTGCCGCTTCACAGCGCGCCGTGCCCCACCGCTGCAGCGAGTCAGGAGGGCAGGGCTGGGTCATACCAGCGAACCTCTCAGCAGGTCCGTGGCCCTTCTTAGTCACAGGCTCCCACACCCTTGGGCTTCATTTTGCACGTGCCATTCCTATCATGCATTAAAGTGACTCTTCAGGTATTACATAAAGAGTAAATGCCAGCCTTGATTTGTGTGTGCACACACGCACGTATTTGTGGATTACGTTGTTTATTTAGTCCAGTTCGGTAGAAAATGTTGAGATATTCACTTTCTGATGTTGTTGCCAACAAAAAGGATGAATAAGATAAAAATACAAGGGCCTTACTTGGCCACCTGATGACTTCTGTAAGTCTGTTTTGAAGCTTTGTATAACACAGGTTACTATGTATTTAATAAATCCAATGGATTAGCACTGTAAGAAAATAAAAGGAAATCAGACTAGCAAGGCATTAAATTTCATTTTCTATTATTTTTCCAGGTCACCCAAAAGTCAATTTCTTTTTTTGAGCTGCTGAAAGCCTGCGCTTGGTCCTGCAGCACACAGATGCCATCACTACGCCACGCTGAATTGGTTTCCCCAGACCAAGCCTTTCTTCTTCTCGGTAGGAGAAACACAAACACTGCCCCTGATTTTATCAGTACCGGCATGGCGTTTTAGGTGCTGTTTGCTGGATGGCACAGCAAGAGTGGAAGTTACATGAGCATTATTAAACAAAGGAGAGCATGCTCACCGCGCAGAGTAAAGAGTGGCACAAAGAGGTGTGCATTTGTTTTAGCCGAGGGAGCTGTGATTACAGACACAGCAAATGCCAAACACACAGGCTAGTGCTCGCTGCCCTTCAGAAGTACAGAACTATTTTCAAGATTTTAACTGTGATCTAGAAATACCTACTTTAAAGTAGACCCAGAATCCATTCTCTGTCTGAGGGAGCCTTTCTACCTTATCTGGATAAAGTTTCAATTTTTAATGAGGGCAGGGCAGGAGGGTTTCCAGGCCTGTGAGTACTAGCTATGTGATGCAACATACCAGACCTCTCCAAATACCCACAGAGTTCCCTTGCACTGTTAACATTACCTTGGTGTTACGGTGTTTTTCCTGGCTGTTTTGAGTCTTAGGTAGCCCTTTGAATTAGCTTTTTTTTAAAACAAAACAAAAGGGTAAGCTTTCCTAGTAAATAACTAGGTTAAATGACAGAGGTTTTGTTTATTTAGAGGGCCCTCAGTCCTTTAAAGCCTATATTATATCCATTTAAACACACAAGATTTCCTCCCTCTCCTCCGCGTAACTGTTATAGCTACATTCTGGAAGTCAATAGACAGGGTAGGACATTCCTTTGTCGGCACAGCCCTCAACAGTCAACTTCCCAGGTTTCTCTCTGAGAGCCTGTATCTACAGGCTGCTATTCTGAGAAAAAAAAAGAATTTGTTTGCTTATGGCCTTGCCATGAACGTAACTGATATCAAAAAGCACCAGACTGTTTAAGATGACCTGCACTGATTCTGAAGGGCAAAATTTATAGCCACGTCATCTTATTTTTCTAGTGGTTTTGCATGAGTTTGATATCTTAAGTCCAAAGAAAGTAAACAGCCAATACAACATGACAGCAATATAACTGGACTACTTGAAGGAGTAAAGTTGACTTAAGAGTTCTGGAGAACAGCAAAATACTCCAGTAAATGTTTTTTGAGACCTTTAAATGATAACAACATCTTCAGAAATACGAAAACATTCGATAGTAAACCAGTAGGATGTAGTAAATAGTAAATCATAACAACGCCCCCCCCAAGCTCTCCTTTGGGCTCCAAGCTGCAGAAGCATTGCAGCTGTGTTCCTTTGCATGTTAAATAAATCTGCAAGTTTCTGTGCTTTCCCACGCTGTGTGGATCGAAGATCATGGATCCAGCACTGCCACTGCTACCAACCAAAAGGATGATTCTTAAGGGAATTTTGCCCAGTTAGAATCGGTGTGTTTTGGAAGGGCTGAGTTTATAGAGGAGAAGAGTTAAAAACAAGTGTCCAGTGCCCATACAGAAAATATTTCTAGTTCTACAAGGAGTCATTTTGGAAAGTTTAAAAAAGTCTACCGACACAAAGCAGACTCCCCTCCCCGTCCGTGCTCTGCGGCACCCCGGCGCTGGGCCATCATAAATCTGATTATCAGCTCGGGACGCAGGCAAGAACTGCATTCAGCCTTCAGCCATTTCGGGCTCTGGCCCGGACGAAGAAACGGTTCCAGCAGACGGCCACAAGCACCAAGATCTCCAAACCGCCTTATCGTCAAAACACACCGAGGGAATGACGGCTGGCCGGGGAGCCGAGCCTGCCAGAGCGGGAGAAACCCGCCCTCAAGCCTGCCCTGTCCCGGCTCCCAGCCGCAGAGCGGCCCGGCCCGGCCCGGGAAGCTGCGGCGAAGCAGCCGAGCTGCCCCAGCCCTCTCGGGTTACTTCCGAGCGAGCACCGAGCTGGGACACACCGGGACGGGCGAGATCGCCCACAAGGAGGGAAGGAGGGGAAAAAGGAAAAAGAAGTTTGCTGCCTTTCTAGGTGAGGGGCCGGCTGCCCTCGCCTCAGCCGCCCCCGGTGCCGGCCGGCGGGGGCAAAGGTGGCCGCGGCGAGGCGGCG
>VZZY01006117.1:1014800-1063167 GCA_013400335.1 Eurystomus gularis | reverse complement strand
CTCCTCCTTCCCCTCCTTCCCGCCGCCTCCCTGCTCGGGAGCCCCCGCCGGGCCTCTCCTCCGCGGCCCCGCGGAGCACCCGGTGCTGAAGCGCAGCCTGGGCCGTGTTGAAGGAGGCCTCTTCAGAAGGCCCTGCTGTGGGTGCCCGGCGAAGTCAGAGGTAAACTCTTCCTCCCAGCAATTAAGTGAGGGTTCTGTACGAACTAATTAATTAGTCCTGTCAGAATTAATTAGTGTAGCCCCAGCGGTGCTAGTGAGGCTGGGGCAGCCCCCTTCGCCTTTCTACAGCAGCCCCACATGAGGGAGAGGCGTGGGGGTTTCCTCAGGGCCTCTCGGGCCCAGAAAGTCACAGAAATGTCCTTCTCCTGAATCCTGGTCCCGTTGCACCACCTGGGCATCGTGCTAGACGCATAAATTTTCTATTTCTTTTAAATACATGGCAATAAAACCGTGCCCCCAGTCAGCTTTCCTCTGTGAAATGACTCATGAGGCCTTCATGGCGGAGTGGGGAGAGGTCAGCTGGGCTGAGATTTAAATTTTTGTGGACCATAAATGGTCCCGAGATTGTGAGATTAATTTAAAGTATGCTAGTTGGAATATCTTTCTGATAATGTAATACCAGCGCTATCTTGAAGGACTTTCTGGGAATTTCATAATCTTGGGTATTTAAAACCCAGACACAGTGCTAGGTATTGACTGCGTCAGGCATAATCAACATCCTTACACATTGGACATCCTTCTCCCGGTGGCTGTCTCTCCCTCTTGTTTCCTGCACTTTATTATGGCAATAAAATCAGTGTACACATCACAGTGTGCAACAAAAGTGGACTTGGAACAGAACCTTAGATGTTGGACTCTGGTGTGGGAGGAGGTTGTTATCAGGTTTCGAGAGCTGTAAAAATTCAAGCACATGGAGGTGTTTATACCTTTAGAACTACAATTTACTTTCTGGGGAAAAAAGTGGGCACTTAGGGGGTTATCTTGAATACAGCTAAAATGCTGGGCAGAGAGGGAGATTTATAAGACATCTTATTGCCAAGTAGTAGTCTTCTGGTATTCATGGTATTAATTGCCTTTCTGTAATAATCCAATTTATAATGTAATCCTGTAGGCATAGTGAATTATTTTGGGCTCACGTCTACAATTTATGTTCCCCCTAAGCAGTGTTTGCTCATACAAACAGTCCTCCTGAATGTGAGGTGGCTGCTTGCCTGAGCAGGGGATGAAGAATCACACTGTTTATTCCCGAGTCTTTTGTCTGAGGAGACTGTACCTGGGTACTACTGCTTTTGTGTTACCAAACGCCAGTGCCTGAAAAGGACGCTCCTCCCCAACAGGCTGGCATTCAAATTTGAGGGAGCAGGTACCCAAAGGAAGATATACAAAAGGACTTTTCCTTTCCCAACCCCTGCTACAGGAGCTGTGAGTGTATTGTGTAGCAGGGAGTGCATTATTCCCATTAGGGACAAAGCATTTGTCTTCTTTGAATGTTGTAGAGCTCTGGGAGCTCACCCCGGATTCAGGGCGTTTGTTCCCAGCTGGCGTGCTAAGTTCAGTCATAGGAAATGGCAATGTAAGGGTTAATGAAATATACATTTCAGAAAAAAACAGTGTGGATAATGAATGTAGGCAGAATTGCTTTAAAATGTTATGATACTTAACATATTGTGGGATGCTCAGCATTTCAAAATATACATTTCTAAGGGTCTTTTTACTTTGTTAGCAGTTGTAAATATTTTAAAGATTTACTGAACTTCATATTCTTTAGTGTTCTTCTTGGCCTTTGCTATTAGTTTCTGTAGTCTTCACGTATATACAATTTTTAGAGTTTTTACATAATCTTTTCTAGGTTTTTAGTGTTGTAGACTATTAAAAAAAGAACAGTAAAGATTGAAATTAATAATACAATTGTGAAGTAGTGGAGAAAAAAAAAGAAAACAAGAAAAAACAGTCTTTAAAGAATTCCTAAGTGGGAAATGAAGCTAGAAAGAAAGAATCCTTAATTTGGGACAATGATGCTTCTATTAATTAATCTATATACAGATTAAAATAAAAAAGACCATAAATAGTTGAGATAATTAATGTAGGAAAAATGTTAATAGATGGAAAATGGCAAGACTGGCCTCTTCTTGTAGTGAAAGAATTAACTCCTTCAAATTTCTGAAGTGAGCAGTAGAAGCAGTAATTTACAGAACCATTGTGAGATTAGGTTGTGTTTTTACTGAGGAAGAAAGCAACCACCTTTTTATTGTTGAGATGAGATGCTGGTGTAAAAACAGTAGTGTGGAAAATAGTTTCTAGATCTTCAGTCGTGTTTTCTCTTGCCACCATAGTTTTGTGTTGTTTTCTCCAAGTATTGAGAATCTTAAAAGTGTATACAGCATTTGGAAGCATTTTCTGTATTTTCTTTCTGTTGCAGTGTTAGAAATAGTTTATGTATCAATCATAATAATTGGTGGTATTGGTCTGTTCTAGTTTAGTGTTGTGTTTTACTGGGTGACTGAAAAACTTGAGACTTGACAGGCAAATCCAATTCTTAATTTACAATTATCCAAACTCTTGCTATAAATCAGACATTTTCAAATTCACTGAGAAAAAAAGTGTGTTTGAGCTTGTAATATGAATGCAAACATTTAGTTCTCCTAATAGGGGATTTTTGAATTTACATTGTGTTAAGATTAGTGTTAAGTTACTGACTTAGCTGGAATTAATCCTGATGTGTGCAAACAACATGAATTTAGAATGGTTGAATGAGATCTTGTTTTTGCAAGTTACTTAAGGATGTTCTTACATTTCAGTGTGTGTGCCGCTGTCCTCTCCTAACGTACCAAAGAGGTTTGTCTGAGCAGGACAGAATATTGAATAGCTTGCAAAACTGAAACCTTAATGAATACATCTTCATGCTCTTTTTCCTACACACTACTGTAAGAATTAATAATAAAGGTACTATATTATGTTATTAATAATATATTCATTTAGAAGTTTCTATTTTATCGTATTCATCAACAGCACTGAATTTTGGGTGCAGCAGTGTTTGAGTATCCATGGTTGTGCGTTTTGGAATTGTTTCTTAGAAACTCTAAGGAGTACTTGCTAACTGTGCTCTGAGGAGCAGCTCAGAGCGGGAGTCTAGCTGTGATCACTAATCACGTGTGCTCTCTGAACTGATTGGAACTAAAATTAATCTGATTACAATTTTCTACGCTTACTTTTGACATTCGTTGGCCAGAAAAGTCAGAGAAGGAAATATTCTTACTTTGGTGGTGAACTCATCCTGTGGTATAATAATGTCTGTTGACTCTATGTTTGTACTGGATCTCAAGCAGTAACTGCATCTCAGGAATAATTCAGGTTCGAGGGAACCTGGCAGGTTAGTAGCTTGCCTGGTCCAGTCTCCCATCAGCGCAGGGCTAATTTCAGTTGGGCTTCATCCAGTTGAATTTCAAAAGTTTCTGGGAAGCAAAAGTTGAGGAGCAGAGCTGAAACAGTTGTATTTGAAACAACCTGTAACTCAGCAAGTAAAGAAAATCCTCTACAGTATGACAGGAGACAGTATTTGTTGTGTTTTAGGTGGAGCTGTCCCTGAGGTATGTTACCCTACCAGCTGAGTTGCCTGTCCTTAACAGACCTCCTCCGTGTTGTAGCTAGAGCTTTGACGTTGAACTTAACACGTTTCCTATTCAGAAAACAAAACTCTCCTTCCTCAGTACCTGTCATTCAGCCTCACATTACACTTTCCTGAAGTCAGACAGAAATCTTTGTAGGCCTGTAATTACGCATACTCTCCAACAGACCCTCTAGATGGTGGCAGTTTAAAAGAGACGACTTGGACCTCAGCGGCCCCTGATTAACCTTGCAATGGTTAAGATGCTTCTGGCCTTTCACAGGTATAACAACAAACGTTTCCCCATGCGTTGTCAGCCTTACAGAACTGAGTTAGGAATGAGAAAATGGTGTCGTTGATAGATCTTTTATATGGAGTTTGGTTCAGAAATATTCCTTTGAGTAAATATCTGTGTTTCTTTAAAATCAGTACATTTGGGTGTATGATTCGTTTCTGTAAGTGTCCTATTTGCATGTCAGTGGCATATTCAAATATTCTTTGGAAGCTGTTTAAGCATGCTGTAATGACCCATTAATGTCAGCTCATCATTAGATCTTTAACATGTGTTTTAAATAGCTTAATATGACTGTAACTAATTACATAAATTGTGGCTAAGCAGCAATCGCATATGCATGATACAGCCAGCTGTGGCCTATTTCATTCCCTGTGGTCATTAGCAGGCGTTTAACTCCATTAAGAAAAAAATAAATATGTACACAGTGTGTTATTTAGCAATATCAAACAACAGTCAGGGTCAGAATAACATTTTCTGAACAGAAAATTAAAGTGACTCTACCAGCTTGTTTTTCTGATTGATAGGTATTTTTTGTCCTCTCTTAATGCTTATAGGGAATTTTTCAAGTATTTTAATCCCCTTGAAGCTGACAATCCAAAAGCATACTAAAACTCCCACAAGCTGTCAGTTAAAAGAAGTATATCAAACTTTGGAAGGCTTGCTGAACCTTTGGGTCTGATTCGGCTCTGCTTAGTTAAATGAATTTACTCCCATTTTAAACTGATGCAAGCAAGCACAAAATAATTTTGTTCCCTGCTGCTCATTGTCCTGAGCTGCTTTCATAGCAAATGAGCTGTAACTCAGACCCACAGGTCAGTTCAGTAAGATACTGGGTGCTCTGGTTGAGGAAGACACTTAATCAAATGCTTAATTTAAACATGTAATTAATTCACTGTACTTTTTGTGGGGTCGGAGTGGAATCAAGGAAGAGCAAAATACTATTTAGGAACTTTCTCCAGTCTAAAAATGGGGTGATGATTTTGGTTTTTAAGGTGAACGCTTTGGATGCTTGTATTTTGTGTCTCAGTGGTCTGATGTTGCAAATTATTTTGGCAACATTATAAAATGAATTATAATTTATTTTTTCATTGCGGTTTATTTTTTGAGACTGCAAAGAAGGTTAGGTGAATGGATTTTTTTAAAGCTTTTTTTGCAGTTTGCTAGGATTTGGACAAAATTTAGCATTCAAGCAAATCTAATAGGCAGTACTGTTAGTAATGCTGCTAGTTGAAATATTTAATTCAAAACTTATACCCACACATTTTGGGACTGCTCATTTCTTGCTGAGAGTAGCTGTGCTCACTTTAATTCGTGTGCTGTGCCCACTAGATGGCAAGCAAGCTATGCGTGATGCAACAAAATCAACTTGCATTATCTTTGTGCTCAAGGCTTTCTCAAAGTGCTTTATAATGTAACAAGGCAGATATTAGTGGTAAGCAAATGGAACAGCCTTTATATTGCTCATACGCAGCCTTGGAATTTTTTCTCGCGAGTGTAAGTGCTGTCAGGATGTTCATGTTCTTGAAATCTAAATGTGCCTTGGGATCTGGAACTTTATTTTGGAAGTCAGCACTAGTAGCAAGCCAACATCTTGGTCAAACTGTTGTTATAAACTTCTAATCTATTTAGGTTTCAGGGTTTTATGAGGTGACTCATGCAAAAAAACCCAGAGTATTTTAAATAACTACATATTTGTTATTCTTCTGTTTGTAATTTGTAAACTGGAGATTAACCGACAACAGGTGTACTCTGTTCCAGATGGACAAACTGGTTTTGCCTGAGGCTGCGTAGGTACTGCAGCTGAACGGAGCATCTGCACGCTGCTGATCTTAGGAACATCAGGAGACTGCCTGTGATAGCCAGAGCGAGTGTGGTCTGGTTGTTACGGGGTAGAACATTAAGACCTCATCTGGCGTGTGATGCCATTGCTGGGCTGTGAACTTCACATGCACCAGGCGTAAAGCAGCATTTCTATGAGTATTTTCAAAGAACTCCAACATAGATCTGGACGCTGTCCTCACCTCTTCCTTGTCACAGCTAGGTAAAGATAGAACAAGTGCAGTAATACTGGTAATTTGATTGTACTTTTAAAATGGCAAAAATCCTAGAACTGCATTTCCATACCAAAAGGAAACTTGTAGCTCATTAACCCCTCTCTGTGATGCAGCCTTACTGTAATGGGAAATTGCTAGAAAAGTGTTCAGGGAAGATTGTATTAATAATAAGCTATTCAAAGAAAATACCATTACATTCTTCCTGTAACGTATCATTTAGCTGTGAACCTTTTTTAGAAGCTGCACTGATACCAAAAAAGTAATCTATTTTTATGTTTTGGTAATAAAAATATGATGATTCCAAAGCCATACATGGATATTTTTGGATTGAACCATACTGAAGTGTCTTTGTATGGTCTCCTTATGAGCCTGCTGTCTCCTTTTATGTTCAGTTGCTGTTTCAGAAGCTGCTGAAGTGGAATGTAACGCTGATGTCCCTGCCCACTCCTTGTTCTAGACACCCACTGCGTAGTGGCAGTACTAGCAATGCTTTCTAGAAAATGTATGGGCAGCAATGGTTGATGCTTAACAACAAAGATCTTGGGAGCAATCCGTGCAGGCTATGAGGGATATTTAAAACTGTGCCCATCACAAGCGTGTGTGCAGCCTGACTGTGTGCGCTGAGTGTGTCTCCAGAGCAGATGGTGACAGCTAGTGTCTTCACAGGAGGTCTTGCATCTGGCTTGGAAAGCACCTGAGAAGGGAGATGGTTGGAGGCAGTGGGCTGTTCTGCAAAGATGGGAAGATGATGGTTAGATAAGACTGGCAAAGGCAGTCTTAGAGATTTTCATGGAGAGGATGATTGATCTGGTTGTCTGAAAGGCTATAGCTCCAGGGTCAAACTACCTCACTTCCAGTCACATTGAGATTGGGAAAATAGCACATTTAGGGAAGTTAGAGCGATTACAGGTGGCTTTTCAGCTCCTGATGAACCGTGTTCATTGAAGTCAGCACAGTTCCGGTGGATTTGTTGGAAGAGTTTGGTTTAATGTTCACCATTTCTGCTCAGCTTTCTCATTTGAAAATAAAAAACATGGGCTGTATCAGAAGGAGTGATTACGAGCCTCAAGGCAAAGTGGTGTGGGATGGCTTAAATCCACCTGGTTCTTGGTGGGTTTGCTCTAGGGCATACTGACTGCATCCATGTTGGCCAACACCTGGCTTGGGTCACCGCTGGGCTCCACCCTCAGGGCTGTAAACCCTCAACCATTACTTTGTTTTGTGTTTTTGGTTCAAAGTGTCTGAGCTAATCTGAGGGCTGTGTTGTAGCTTGCCCAGCTTGAGTAGCATTTGCATGGAATGATACTGCAGGTTGTGGTATGCCCTGGGGCTTGGCACAAGGAGTGTGAGATTCTGAGGGTGGATTGAGCTCCACAGCATTACAGCTGTGTGATGAGCAGAGGCCACTAAATCCAATGTGGTTGTACGTGTTTGGCCTTTAAGGTGGGTCCTTGCAATGAGTTTTTCTGAGGGTGCAACTCAGATTTCATCCTGAAGGTAAGTTAGCAACAAAAGAGATCCTCCATTCACAGTAACATGTCAGGTAGATGATCAGGGGACTGGGATCTAGGAGTGAACTAAGGAGCTTATTTAACACACGAGGAGAAGAAAGCACTTGGCTTCTGCTAACTGCGCAGTAGGCCACTGACTTTCAGTTCTACAGCATAATTCTGCCATAATATTAAGCCTGTGAATTATTAGAGTTACAGATAATTTATTAGGTAAGAATTGTATTGTGCTATGACATAGATGTTGCAACTGCTCTGTTGTATGGCTTCTGAGGAAGAAGCATTTTATTATTTCTTTTGTCTTTTTCACAGAAGAACTATAGTTTCAGGGATTCCTGGGGATCTTCTAGAGCTAACTCTGCCCTGGAACCAGAGAGCCTTGTATCTGTGTGCAAGGGATAAACAGAGTTGCTTCTATGCTGCTTGTTACTGCAGTTCCACCCTAGAATTCACTGCATCAAATACAGAGATTCTGATTAACTTCATGAGTTTCTAAATGGATGGTGTGTTAAACTTTGAAGCTCTTTTTCATCTAGAAAGCCTGTACAATACTGCTTGTCCAGACCAGGAAAGAAGGCATGTAGTAGGTCTTCTTTTGACCAACCTTGTCTATGAGATTCACATCTCTCTGGTACATTTAGGACAATTTTTTTGTTGAACTAGAATCAGTGAGAGTTCTTGATTTATTTCAGTGAGGGCCAGCTTTCATTTTTATTTTCTTGATTTGTGTTAAACTGCGAGTAATGTCAACTTCTGAGAGAGAAAACAGTTCCTCAGAAACTCTTACACTGATAGGATTTGTGAAACAGAATTTGAGTTAGCAGTTTTATGTGCCACATTTTCATTTGCCTGCTCTTCCTCAGTCAGTTGGTCGTGCTGTGTATGGAGATGGCATTTCTTTGTAAAGCTGTTTTTTATTAGTATCAAGGAATAAACATACTTTGCAGCTAAAGCCTTATATAAAGTTTCCTCTCTCTGCCTACATTGTTACTATTGTAACACTGCTTAGCAACTATATCGAAAGAACAACAACTCAAAAACACCCAAACCCCCTCCTCACAGTAGAGAGAAGGGCCCAAGCTGCAAAATTCAGGTATTGGTTTGGATCTGAAATTTCCAGCAGTTCAGGGATCTGACATTGGTTTTATACTTCTAAGTGTGAAAAGTTGTCAGTGTAACCTGGTTCTGCTTTTGGGTGTTCTGCCTGTAGTATTTACAGACTCAGACACGATGATGAAACAAAAGCATTGCCATACATAGTAATGAATTAAAAAAAGACAATTATGATTGTCCCTTTTTTTGGCATACCCAGAGAAGATGTAATATTTTACTGGCAGCTTGTTCCAGAGCAGTCTACTAAGTCCCCTTCCTCCCCCAGCTGACAGAACAGATGGTTCATCTATCTCCTACAATTTCTGAATACTTCAAAATCCACACGGTGAGGAACTGGGGATAGGTCTTACTTTTAAGAAGTCCTATACCTCTAGTTCATTTTAATTTGCAACTTGATGGCTAATGCCTCAAGTTATACTTCGAACATTAACCTGTTTTGTTGATTTTTCTAGAAATTTCTAAGGGCTGAGAAGGTGTGCAGGATTAACGCTGCTGCTGAAAAGATCAATACAAGCAGTACTTCTTCAGCACTGCAGGGGAAATGCAGGGAGCGTATCTACAACCTGTTACCCCTAAACTTTATTATATAAGCCTGTAGCCTTTCAGCAGCAGAACTACTTTACTGTGGGAGCTGTGGGGAGTGTGACCAGTTTAGGTCTGTCTGTATCCCGTGGGTGGCTCTTTAGGCAAAAAAGGATATTGCAAATTACAAAGGTAAGATAAGGGCTGTGACAGTGCGTCAATGACAATATTACCAGGACTGTTAAGGGAGGGCTGAAATCTGGGTTTGTTATGGTTGGCTCTGTATTCATAGTGGAGTGATGCTTATAAAAAGAATAAAAGCATCCTTGAGAGTCAAGGGCCAAAATCTGTACGCACGGAAGACAAAAAGGTGCGTGATAGGCAGCACTGTAACAAACGGACAAGGAGATCTGGAACACCTTCATTAGTAGCCACAATGAAACTAATTACTAGAATGACTGCAGGCAAGGAGGAGGAAAAGGACAGTTAATTTCTTTTGGTCTTCTTTCGTTGTGGCAAATTTTCCAAGATTCCAAGAGAACTGTGGCAACTACATAGAATCACGTCAGGAATGACATCAGAATAACCAAGTCAAATGGGCTCTGTAACTGAGAATTTAAAACCACCCATTGCACACACTGATGGGTGACTTTTTAGCGAAGTGAACATTTTGTTATGGTGATTCACCAGCTAGCAGCTGGATATTTTTCCCAAAATATTCAGAAATATTCAGCCTGCTAAGTGCAGCCAACATGTTGTGCTGTTTGGGTAATGTTAACAGGTTAATGTGAAAACGTGTAGTGTTTTGTTAGCTCTTAGTTTCTAGACAATGTGGGCCAAAATCACATCTCTTCTTCAGCAGCAGCACAAAGATGTTGAAAAGGCAGACAGAGTGGCTGGGTAGGAGTTCCAGTGACATCGCAGGAAGCCCTCAGTAACGAACAATACCATAGCAGCTTCGTGTAGCCTTTCCTCCGGTGTCCAATCTGTTGAAATTCCAACAAGAGCTGGAAATTCATTTCTGCTTCTGAGTTAGTCTCAGCTACCAGCACAGTCCACCAAGAAAGTGGGTAGCAGCATATGAATTAGGGCAGCACTGCAGCTTGAATTCTGTTTGATGTTAATGCTGGTCTGACTCACAGTGCGATTTTACCGCAGCAGCCTCGAGGTTGGAGGTCTGAAGGTGGAGCTCCTTGGCTGCCACCCAGCCTTAGTGTCAGATGCGGCTGGGCTCAGGTACACTTCAAATTCTGAGCTCCTTTTCCTCTGCCAGTTTTGAGTCACTCTCTTATTCTATTTCTTTATTTTTCAATTTCTCCTGCCCCACCTACAGGTACTATTTACCAATATAATAAAATGGAAATATTGTATAAAATAAGCCACATACACACAAACCAACAGAAGTCCCGTTCCCCCTTTTCAGATCTCTAACATTGTGTTCCCTTTCTCCTTGTCTTTCTTGCTCATTTTATGGCTCTTTTCCATCTCAATTTCTCTCTGCACTCATTGATTACAGATGTACTATTTCCCATCTCAAATTCAGAACTATAAAAACAGGCCGCAGTGCAGAAAATATTTTAGAGAGGGTCTGGTTTAGTTGAGTTAGTGAGGTTCTGTGTTGGAGAATAGTGACACATTTTATTTGTCTGCAGGGAGTTGTTAGTGAAGTTTCTTGTTTATGCCTTTTCACTCTTTCTACTGATTCATTCTCACCTGTTTTCCAAGATTGTAGTGACCATGTAGAAATAAAACATGACCTAAATAACTCAAATTCATTAGAACATGATTATAATGAAGCAAGAGAGCTAGCAGATACATTTAAAATGGGAATGTAACATTGATAGGTAGCTCTTTATTTTTTATGAAAGTGGAAAATCTGAGTTACATCTTTATTAAGTTAAGGCAACCAGTGCGACAACATGATTCCATGGTGAAATAAGCTGGAAGTGGCGTCCTTCTCCTCACTACCTCTCCTGATTGTATTGATTTAAGTGAGACTCTTGGGTATCTGATCCTATCCTGATGCCTGAAGATCTTTTTGTATAACTCCCCAAGCATCAGCATGATATTATACTACTTGTTCTCTAGAGAAAATAATTAAGTGAATTATTAACGCATAAAATGCTCAAGTTAAAATGCTTAAATATTCCATTTGATGCAGTTATATATAGCTTAATGTAATGTAATAAGTGCAGTATCCTCTTAGAATGCCTGGTGCGGTATTCTCTTAGTCAGAACGCTTTGGCTTTCATCTCCATTAAATGCAGTACTAATTAACAGCCGATTCCAGTTTTGTCAAGCTTACTGTGTGTTTATACTCTTAGAGAAGGTGAAAAAGGACTGACCTATATATAATTAAAGGTAATCCTGAGAGGCTGGTGCAATAGTGTTAGTGCTGTGTATAGCTTCAGACGTTTGGACTACAGCTATAAATACTGTGCTGTCACACAAGGTTTCTAAATTGAGATGGGAACTTCATCTATTGACTGACTTGTAGCAGAAGTTGCTCCTGGGGAAGGCAAGTTAGTTCAGGTTCAGTACAGTTATTGCAGAGAAAGTGAGAATAATAACCACATACAAGCAGTGATGAAGCAGGTAATAGAATTCATCTTTTATTGAAGGAACCAGCATGAAAATGCGATTCCAGCAGAGCTGCCTGTAACACTCAGCAGCTAGTGGATACGCATGAAGTTCCCAGTATCCTGGCCGAGCCACCCAAGGACGGCCGATTGTGTGTAAGCTACTGATAGATGGGACAGTTAATTCTTCTTCTGAGTGTTTTGGCTTTTTTTTTGTTAGCCTAATCAATTGAAATAGAACTTTTACATGAGAGATGGTTTAATTTTTGAAAAAAATAATTTTTTTAGTGCTGAAGTTGCTTAGATGTCATTTATTTCAGTGGAACGAAATCTTTTTATGTTTGGATTTCTCCACGTTGTTTAATAAATAAATATTTTGAAACTTTTTATGTTACATCAGAATTTTTTCCTGGTTATAGTTTTGTTCAGCTAGGAACAGAACTATCAATTACTGGTTATCTTTTTTTTTCTTAATTTTTGCATTTCTGTCTTGTTTTACTGTGCGAACAGGCATTTTAACACCCCAAATCTGTCATGAAAATACAGCTGAGATTCTCCTTTTTATTGCAAAATATATGTGTGTGTTTGTGCATTCTCATTATATTCAAATAAGCCATCATTGAACACAAAATCCACTTCAAGGACCACATCCTAATATTCCTGATATCCATCTCCACGATTCCTGCTACATCGCTTTTTCTCTGTACTCAGACATCTGTCTAACAACTGTATTGGACTGGAAAGAGGGGGGGATTTTTCCAGCAGTGATGTATGTGTAGGGTTCATCTGCCCACTGCCTTCACCACATTCATTCAGCACTAAGAGTTTGATTCAGGTTTTGCTCATTTCATGAACTGAAACAGTATTTAAGTGCAAAACTCATCTTTGGGGCCTGGTAAGAAAATTCAGCATACGCTGGCTGTGTTTCTGCTTGCTGGGAAGGAGCAAAGATCATCAGAGCTTGCCGACCCGTGGCAGCATTGCCTTCCTGTGGTGAACATAAAGCCCTGTGCACTGTGTAAGTAAAACATATTGAAGCAGAGTGTGGGCATTTACTCCAACATCATACATTGTTGTGCTTTGGCTCAGGGAGGAAAATCAAAACTAGACTAAGCTGTAGGGTATTGATTCACACTTCCTCCTTACCTAGTCTCCGTGTAGCAGAGGTTTCGAACAGATTCTGTGCTATGACAGTTTCACAGCTCGAATCCATTTAGCAGATCTGCACAAAGTGCAAGAAACTATTAAGTTTTGTTTATCTTTTAAGTAGCTTTTGCGTCATTCCATCTGCCCCCCTCCCTAGTACTTTTCTCACCTTGATGCAAATGATGGGCTTTTGGGCAGAGAAACCTAATGCTGATTTTCTGGTCATAGAGAGATGTGCAAATGTGGGAAGAACATTGATATGCCAACATTGGTCTGAAATGTAGAACACAGTGATGCATTACTAAGGTGCCTTTCATCTGAATAAAGAGGAAGACCTCTGATTTTGTCTAGAAATGAAATGGGTAGATCATCTGGCACCTGGAATTGCAGTTCAAAAGTAGCGCGCAACTTAGATACTTGTGTAAACAATGATTATTTGTGTAAGATAAGAGGTATACTAGTATTTTTGGACTATAAATTGAAAACATTGAAAAATATTGCAGTATAACAAAAATACATTGTGATAATGTGTATACATGATTTCCTGTTACTTGCAAAAGCTGACAATTCCTTAACTAGGAGGTCTTTATTCTCCGAACCCACTTTTTGTAATGCTTACTTCTGTGGTTGTCTGTACATGTAGTGAAGCCCACTTTGCATGGAACAAGGTCTGAAGTCAGAGGCAGATTGTCCTACTTTGTCCAAGATGAGCGTAAGTCACAGCTCCTAGTTGGTGTCACTTGGAGCCTTTCTTCAGGATGCTGTTTTGTCCAGGATAGGAATTTGTCTGCTCTGCTCTCTCGATCAGTGGCCATGGGCAGGACAACAGGAGAAAGGGGCCCAAGCCTGCACCCAGTTAGAAGATCACATTCACTGTAACCTGCTTACATCTCTTGTTTTTATTTTTCAGTCTCTTTATAATAAAGTATAAATATTTGTGTAAGTATAAACACATGCGTAAGTATTGGCATGATGCACATTAAAATGTGTAGGTGGCATTTGAGGGTGAGATAGCATCTTCTAGAGTGCAGGAAAATAACATAGTAAATATCTGCTGTGTGGTTTATTTCTAGAAGATACTGTATTGAGGTGGTCTGGTCCCACCTCAGTCTCAGTGCCGTATGCTTTCCCACTGGTTTGCCCCAGGTGGCTTCCTGCCCAGAGCTCTGCCTGGGCTCTGCATGGCTTTTTGGAAGTGACAAGGCAGACTTAGGTGTCACTTAACCTTCCTGAATATACTTACTATAATAATATATTATCTTTTCTTTCTTCAGGAACTGCTGCTGCTTTTTCCTGCACTATTTCTCATCAACATATTAAAGCTCTGCTCCACATGCTTGTGCAGATGTTGTATGAATGGCCTTCTCGGTGTATAAATTCAGGGGAGTTTGGTTTGAGGACAAGTTTGCAAAATGAAGCTGTACATTGTTGGGAAGTGTTTAAGCTGGGAACAGTGTTGCAAGTTTCCCATGGAGATTTAAGTCTGATTAACTTACTGAACTGAAATACATTTTTCAATTTAAATTCAAATAATTTTAATTGTTATTGTCTTTATTACGGATTTTTAAGAACTCAGAGGGGAACATCTGTCTAGAGGTATCTGTCTTCTTTACAATAAGTGCAAGCATTGCCATTGACCTTGGGTATTTTCAAGAGAGAAGGGCAGAGGAGGCAAATAAGAGCAATTTCAGCCCCTCTTTACCAGCTGCCTTTTAGTGTGCCGAATGTCACAACTTCCTCAAACTTTGAGGAACTCAAGTCTTCAAATTATATGAAGTCTAGATATGACATTTATTTTGAATGTGTTATAAAATGACAGTTAATGCATTTCAGTTATTCAGTGGTACAATGTCAGAGCCAAAAAAAGATTCTAAACTGAGTAAATTTAGCTATAGGCTCTCCTGTCCAAAATTGTGATCTCGAAATGTTCCAAGACCTCAACTTTAGGACACCTGAAGTTGCAGTTCTTTTGGTCAGAAGTGTGGCACTATCCGTGAAAAATATTTGAGATTCATTATTGAAGACCATAAGGATGAGATGAACTAGAATGTGGAATTCTAGTGATTCATGAAGTCAGCTGTGAGTGGAAAGCCATCAAATCTAGACCTTACTGCTAGAGCTGTTTCTATATTTTGTCTGCTTACTTAGTGCTTATCCAGTAACTATTTTACATGAAATACAGAAACAGTCAGTACTCTAACTGAGCATGATAATTTTCTCATGAGGGATGTCAACTGTAGCTTTGAGTTATCACCTTGAGGCAGGACTTGAACTGGCGCTCTTGTCAGTTGGGTAAGAGCTGTAAAACTGGAAGTGGAGTGAGCACGGTGGTTCCAGCTTCTTTTGGGAGCACGTATGTAGCCCTTTTTTTTTCCTAGTATTTTGGAAACAAAACCATTTAGGATTTAGGTGACGGCTGCTCCTTGAATGTATGAGAGAAGTACCTCAGGAGCTGTAATCTCTGTCCTTTTTTTCAATAGTGCCATGTGATGTCATGTTTCTGTTGTAATGGTGGTTGCAGCTGTAGCGTTTTGCAGCCCCCTGATTTAGACAGGGGTTGCACCTATCCTTATGACTCCCAATGTTTTGTTCTCGGCAACTGCTTCTAACCCTGACTTTAGGCATCTCTGTGCTTAGCGTATTGCTGCTCTGCATGCTCTTTGGAGGGCTCTAACTTTTCCCTAGTTTTTTTATATAGGATGTAGGTCACCCCTAAAAGCTCGCTGTGCTTAGTTTTTATGTTCCTGAGCCCTTTATTGCATCCTTCCTCCTTTATTGTAGCCAGTTTTGTAGGACAGCACCCTTTTCTGTTTTCTGCTCGGTCACAGAATAGCGAGGATGGCATCTGCTGTATTTAGTGTTCTGAGGAATCAGTCCTCCAACAGGCTTTGCTAGCGTTTAGAGCCCAGTAAATGTGTTTTCCAGTGCTGACCAGCGTCTGTAGGCATCTGTCCTGTGTTATGGAAGAATCTTATCTGTACTGCAGGTGCGCTGTTTCCTAGGCAGAGAGTGTTTTGCCTTTCCATATTTATTTGCAGTTCCATGTAAAAGCTGTAAGAAGCCAGCATGACCTGTACAGCAGCGCGGGGTTTGTTTGGCGGTAGTGTTATGTTTCAGTTAGTGACTGTGTGTTTCCACCTCAACAGAGACCTTTTGAGGCAAGTAATACAGTTGTTCTTTGGGCCGAAGCTGTTACAACTGCTGGTGAGAGTATGCTGTAGTTCTTTAAAAGTGTCTATTTTAGGTAAGAAGTTGTTGTCCTCTCTCATTGGAATTTGTAGGGTAGCTTTGTTTCCCATCCATTTGTTTGTATTAATTCAGAAACATTCCATTATCGCCAACAGACACAGTAAAGTAATTCTTTACACTCCTGTAGTATCTCTTAACTACAAATGCAGATGTTTTCAATAAAACCTTTTTTAGGCGTCTCAAGGCCTTTGTGAAGACAGGAAATTTAAAGCTTATTTTAAGCAACTTACACAACTTATACAAAGTTTGCTGTGAAAAGGAACTTGTAAGTTCTTGATCTTTTCTAATTCTGTTTATGTGGGATCACCTCTCGTGTTTGGTAGTGGTTTAAACCTTCACAGTTATGTAATTAAAAACAAATTCTTTTGTAGCATATGGAGTAGAAGAAGCTGCATGTTTTGGGTTGATGTCCTTCTGTACTAACATGTTTTTTTCCTCTACAAACCTGCAATACCTTTGGCTTTCATCAAGCCATCATGAAAGGAGCATGTTAAAGAGAATAAAGAAATGTTAGCTGACACTTCCTTTGTTGAGTTTGCCCGAGGAGGATAGTACTTACTCTGCTGGGAGTAAAATTGAGAAAAGAGAAAGGAGAGAAAAAGTGAAGAAATTAGGTGTCAGATCTGTATTGTGATAAATTTCTAGGGGAAGTTTTGGTGGAAATCTTACAGGAATTCTCAGAGTAACAGTTACAGCAAGACCATAACTTCCCATTAGCAGTTGCATCTGGTCCGGAGATTGACGGGTGCTCAGGTTTGTAGTCGTAGTCATCCTTTTAAAAGATAGCAATTCGTCTTAAAAGAATACAAAGAATTGCTGTTCAGAGACAGGAGAGCAGTTGAGAAGATCATAAAAGATGACAAAAATCTATTAATGTATGTATTTGAGTGATATTATGGAAAATAATTCAGAGGACAAATCCGCATAGCTTCTATAAAGTTAGATGACATCTTTTCAACGGCTACAAATTCTTGAAGGATGTAATGAAACAGAATAAAAGAGAACTGAGAGCTATAATGTATTTAGACATCTGAAAAGTTTTTGTCAAAGTAACTCAGACAAAATTGTTAAGGAAAATTGGAGCAACTAAGGCAGGGAGAAAGTTTTGCCAGTTGTGCAAAATGCATGAAGAGGTGGGAGACATAACAAGGAAGATCTCTCACTGGGAAGGACTGGCTTTGTACACCAACTGGTGTACCTGCCTAGGGTAATGAATGGAATGCAGGATGTCAATACATGGTAATGCAATAAATTTATTTAAATTAGGCAAATATTAGAAAAGAGTACTAAGAGCTCCAGGAGAATGCAATAGAACTTGATAATAATATGTCAGATTAAATTCAATTTAGATGAGTGCCCAGGGTAAATCACTTCAGCGTGAGCAGTTCTAAATTAGTCCTTAAGAAAAGCAGATGATAATACACTGGATTTTTTGAGAAACAATGCTTTGATCATGTAAGTAAAGATTATACTAAAAAGTGCAATAAAGGCATAAAGATTCTTAATTGTATGGGCTTATTGTATGGGCTATCCTTGCACTTCTTGATTATTGATCATTGATTATACTGGTTCAGTGAAGTGTTCCATGCCGGATTCAAGTGCCTGATACAAACACAGTTCACAATGGACAGCTTGGCAAGCTGGTATCTGGCCTGTGGATTTAAAAGTAAAGGTTCAGATGTTAATGTCAATTTTTGGTCTTTTTTCCGCCAGAAGGAAAAGAATTACAAGTCCCAGCTATATTGAGGACATGGATTTTCCAAAGCTCATTGTTCCGGCTCCTGATCTGTGAAGTTAGGGGAGGTCTCTCCTTTCAGACGTGGAATCGGTTCTTGGCTCCTTGGTTGACAGAGGGACATTAGACCTTTCAATCTGTAGACTTCCAAAGCTAAACAGAAAATGTATCACCTCACTGGTAAAAGCTTTAAATGCATGGATTGTCCTAACCTTTGAACGATAAAAACAAGTCTGTTCTGGAAATCGTATTTATGGTTTTCCGTGATGCTGACTAGTTACAATGATGAGCTGTTTCACAGCAAAATGCAGGTGCAGCTGAGGGACGTTGCAGTCACAGGCCGTGGCAGCGGTGGGCAGCCGGAGGGTGACCCCCCTCAGTCTGCTGAAGCTGGGCCCGGTGCAGAATGGCCCCAGAAGGAAAGCATGAATAGAAGCACTTGATTCTGCAGTCTGTTTATTTGGGAGTTACACGGGAAGGGAATTCACGGATCAGGAAGCACAAATAATCCAGGGATCTGGGAGTGCAACCAACATCTTTCCCTTCCCAGCTGAGTTTCAGTGTGAGGGGAACTACAGCTGTATTTGGTTCTACAGAGATGTAGGCAGAGTGGCAGCATCTTCACGTGTAATTTCTGAATCATAATTAGCTGGAATGGGCACTGAAATGCTTCTGAGCCTGTCTTGAGTTTTGGTGCTCAAAATGTGGATGTTGATTGAATTTAGGTGCTTATATTTTTTAGGTATTGCCAGAGAGCAGATCCCTGAGTTGTGTTGGATTTAAGCAAGCTTGGAGAGGCTATTTCCATAAAGATGTGCAAGTTCCAAAATGTCAGGCTGCCTGAGCAGGGTGCAGCCTTACAAGTACATGGTAATTCTGTAAGCACCGTTTTTCACTTTCCATAATGAAAAGATGACTGAATTCGTATCTCTGAATGCTTAAAAATAACAGCTCTAAACTGAAACCAGGACTGGGGTGAAAATCAGTGTTTTTCAGCCTTGTTTAACTCTGCTGCTTTCCTGAAACCACTGGAAACTGCTGCAGATGGGAAGCACAGGGAATCACCTGCAAGATTCAGAGACCTGTGTGTTATAATGAAAATTCTGATGTAATCTGGGTACTGTGGCTGCTACCAAGTGGCTGCAGTAAGAGCGCTTTGCAGGAGCGCTTTGCTAAATAGTTGCAGATTTAACCCTAAGTCTTCTCTAAGCCCTCTGCTAGTATATAGTGTAGCTCCTCTGGAGAGAAAGGCAAATCCAATTTAAAATCTTGTCTGTGGAATGATCTTATCTTAAAAAAACCATATAAAGAGATTGAGATAGTGTTTAGCCTTGTGTTTACTCATTTATGATGCCTGTTGCTCCTTGCTACATTAGATATTTCTATAATGAGGAAAGTGTTTTTAAGTGAACCAAACCACAAATTTGACCGGACTATAATGCCCTCTAAGATTTCACAAGGAAATGTTGGCATTACATATACATAGGCATTATATATTATATATTATATATGGTTATTTGCCACTTGGCTCTTTCCAGCTTTTAAAACTACTTTAAAAGGAGCAAAGGCTGTAAAATTGGAAAATGACCACAGCCAAACATAAATAATGAAGTTATATAATCCGTTGGTTTTTTTTAAAAAATAACTCAGGCTATTGCTTATGTATTCCCTTGTCTGCATTTGGAAGATGTAGATCTCTTCTAGGTTTTCCCCAACCTATTGCTTACTTATATGAAAATAATTCATGGTAAGCCTAAAAAGCACCAAGTATGGAAATTTTACATTATCACCCATGTTTTGTTACAGTCTTTCATATTTAATATATTTAATCTACTAGTATCAAATACAGTCTATAGAAATAAAGCAGAGCTGATACCACAGTGACAATATGGGGGGAAAAAAAAGCCATGATAAAGGAAGTTAAAAGATCATTACTTTGGGAATTAATGTTATTAAACCTACAGTGATTTACGTAGTAGAAAAATGAATTTTTTGTTGTCTTTAGCTCTTTGAAGATATTTCTATAGAAAAAAAACCCTGTCTAGTATATTGGCAATAAAAACTAAGTGATTTCAAGAAGTGTTTTCTTTTGGTACAACCTTAAATCCAAACCAGCAGGGACAGAAGAGTTTTCCAATTTGTAAGTAGAGTGGGAAGAAGCTATGCCGCTGACCTGATTCAGAACATAAGGGGACAGAGATAATTAATAGAAATAACAAAAGTACTTTTAAACATTATCTTGCAAAAGCAACAGCTCTAAAAGGAAGGAAGAAATTTTGATGTTTCTACAATGAAAGAAATAATGACTGTTGAAAAAAATACACAAAAATCATACATTCAGAAAGTAATTTCTAAACATTTATGGAAATCTGGCTGAGGAAAAATTCCAGTCTTATGTTTGCAGAATCTAGGACAGGAGCTATAACTCTTTTCTGGCACTGAGCAAAGAATGTAACTGCCAGCTCAGTCCTTCCATCTGATGCAATATTGTTGGATAATGCATGGTGCTTATGCTGGGAGTGGTTGTCATCAAAACACTGATGCCAGGTCCAAGTACAGCACTGCCAGTCCCAGGCGTTCTGAAGCAAGAGAGACCTCCCAAAATCATAGGGTTGGCTTAAAATAAAACATTTGAAAATTGTTTGGAGCTATTCTTATTTTAATTTTTAAAACTGAATTTCACAAGAGAGATTAGTAACAATGCCAAGATGGGACTGCATGTTGAATTTTTGGAATCTTACATAAAGGCTCAGAGCTTTGGCATACTTTCCTTCAGAAATTGCAGAGTTTTGATTTAACTCCAAGGAAAAGAGTTTTCAGAATCTGTATCAGGTTCAGGCTAACCTGTAGACATGACATTACATTTATTGAAGTCTTAAGAGTATGTATGCGCTGGGGGTGTATATAGGTGAAATGATAAGTGTAATACGGAGTATGTCACAATGTTTGGTGAAACTTTTAATGGATTTGATCTGTTGAGATTTTATTTAGTACCTGTGATTTTTTATATTTTAAGCAACGGAACATATTTCATCTCTACGTAAGAAATTAATTAAACTGAAAATGGAAACACTCCCATTAGACGATGAGTTTAAAAAGGAAGGCCAAGACATACAGTTAGGAACAAATATCGGGAAATTCCCGATGTGTCCATGGAGTTCTCTTGTCACAATGTATTCCAAAATTCCCAGTCCTTCAAGCAAGGCTAATAGCACCTTTGATAATGTGACCCTGAAGTCACACAGCCTTGCATATACATCGATTTGCTGCCTGCTGAACAAGTAATAGTCTGCTTGTTGTGTTTGTTGATGATTCTAATGTTATCAATATATTCTCTGTTGCTTTATCAATCCCTGCCTACTGTGTAAAAGTCTTAGAGAGGACTTCTGCTCTCCACAACTCTTCAGCAGTCTTCCTGTCGTCCTTGGAGTTCATATTCAGTTTGAAATGCTCCCTCTAGTATCCATTTATACTTGGACTCCAGTGAAATTTCTCACCTTGTCAAATGCTTATTACCTGTTAATATGAAAAATTCTGTATTTTAGGGGGAGGACATTGATCAGTTGAGTTCTGTGTTGGTAATAACTATTCTGAAATCATCCTGGATAAAGGATGTCACTTATTATTTTTCATTGCTGGCAAGAGGAGTGTGCTTAGTCACTGCAGTTAATTCTGGCTAGAGTTCCAGAGCCTTATAATGAATAAGTTCAGTCTCTATTTTTGGTTGTCTCTGGATATTTGAAAAAAGTGGGAAAGCTGTTTAAAGTAAGGTTTTGATGCCATCTTAAATGACATTGGTTGTCTTGTCACATAATTCTGATGGAATTCTTTGCTTTTGTGCTTCGTTTCACCAGTACAGCTGAATGTGTCCTTGCCTCGCAGATAACACATGACCAGCTCGCTGTGTAACACAGAGCGTCGATAGTG
Source organism: Eurystomus gularis (assembly GCA_013400335.1). Classification (NCBI taxonomy): domain Eukaryota; kingdom Metazoa; phylum Chordata; class Aves; order Coraciiformes; family Coraciidae; genus Eurystomus; species Eurystomus gularis. The sequence goes on along the minus strand of VZZY01006117.1, from coordinate 1,041,435 downwards.
ACCTCTGCTTGAGTTACGTGTTCTGATACTGCCTGGGAGAAAAAGGTTTTCTCTCTATCTGTTTTCGGAAGCATTAAAGTGTTTTGCAATTTCAGCCCTCATACATTGTCTTTGATAACTCTCTTGTAAAATTATGGAAGCAATAAATCCTTTCTATCTTTAATTGAAATCCTTTGCTGTTACTCTTTAGGGCAGTCTGCATTCTGCAGTTATTTGTACATTTTCAGTAGAAAATGTATGTTCCTGGAGTTTCTACAGTCTTTGTCCTTCAACATTGTGAATCTTATGACCCACAAATGCTTTCCATGTTGTGTGATCCCTGTTTATGCCCTTTTTATTTGCTGCATAGAGCTCATGTTGTATCCTTTTTATTTGTAGACTGTGGAAATAATTTTTGTGCCTGTTCAAATCATGAGGCTCAGTCAGTCTTACACTCAGTTCCTTCCCTTGCTAAGCCTAGTGTCTAGTTCTAGCTCTGTGCAAATTAAGCCAGCGTTACTACTGCATCCCTGTGTTAACTCCTGTTCCGCTGGACAATCCCACCTCCCTGCCTCTCCCTCCCTGCTGCCAGGGTACAGTGCCCGGGTGGTAAATTGGATCAGGGAGCGGGCTCAGCTCGTTAGTCATAATCTGTCCTGTGGCTGTTTCACTGCTACAGGTATTTGTGTCAGCCGAGGGGAGGTCAGAGGCACGGGGCCTGGGCGGTGGTGCCTCTTTCCATCAGCACTGCCGTTTGGAATTGTCAATGGATTTGTAAGGCTGGCTGGTGAGGAGATGTTCTCCAAGGAGGCTACAGAAGTAGCCAGAGCCTGGTAAAGTGCTTGTGCCAGTGGTTGCACGTTCACCTTTCAGCACGCTGCTTCCACGCTGTCAGTCCTCGGCATACACGGCCTCTGGCTGTGGGTCAGGCGTCGCATCTGTTGCGGATTCAGAGCTTTTCTGTAGGGAAGTGTTGCCAGCTCTGTGTGTTTTTCCCTGAGTTTTTGAGAAGAACCTCGTGCTGGCGGGTTTAGAGTTAAGAATTGTTCAATATTAGTACCTAAAAAGTTTTTCCCAATGGCAACACTTGTCTGAAGCATTAGGCTTCAAAAGTTTCCCTTTCATTTTTATTTTTTTTAAATGAAGATAGGGCTGCTGTAAGAAGATATGGTGTGTGCATGATATCCTGCTATGGAGCCATTATAGCAGTACAGGGCAGGCAGGGAAGGAATTTCTTTCCCTTTGCAGTCTCTTTCAATTTGTTTTTTGTTTTTGGGTAGCACAGAAACATACCTCTATTCATAACCAAAACACTGTGTTGTACCAACATTGTCTATATAGTAATTGTGGGTTTGGATGTTGTATAAAAACATGAGCGATAAAACTTTGCTATTTGCATACTGCTTATTCTTTGCAAGTTTCTTTTCCTGTAAAAAAAAAAAAATATCCAAAACCCCCTGCTAGAACATTGTGAGAAATAAAGTATAGCAAAGTAAAGTACCCAGTAAGTGGGATGGATATGACTGCACTGAGGAAAAGATGCCGTGTTCATTTGGGAGTTACCCTGTTTATATTACTGTTAAGTCACTGAACATGTCCGTGGTGAAATATAGACTTATATTTACAGAACTCTGAACAATGTCTAACTGAGTTTCAGACTTATGTAGTTAATAAAAGAGCCAATTCTCTTCAGACAGCCTTGAATTCTTATTAAATGTATAAGTTTCATTTTAGGAAGCAGGTTTCTACATACTGGAAGCCTCAGGCTAAAGCAAAAAGAAAAGGCAACTTGTGTATGTTTGTAAGTACAGTGCAGAAAGGAGAATTCCTGTTTCTGCTGCCAGAGCTTCAACGAACTGTTGTAAGGTGCTTTTTCGCCTTTGAGAAGGGCAGGTAAGAAATACAACTTCAGGAGAACATAATTTTATTTCTGGTGCTCTCAAGTAGCTAATGTACTTTTAATCAGAAAAAGCATTGAAGGAGGGAAAGCAACTGCTGTTTCCTAATAAAAGATTTTCTATGTCCTGCAGAAAGAGCAATAGAAGTCCACCTGAGAATCTTCTTGAGGATTAATGGGACTAGTTGTAGAAATGATACTTACTGTAAGGAATGAAAAAACAAGGTCTGAATTAATAAAGCCTTACAGTAGTACTATGCAGTAAGTGCAGAAACTTCTTGTTTCTTTCACAGCTTGAAAACTAAGGCAAAGAGAAGTCCTATGACTTGAATATAGCATAGCTTTTGTGTTAGAGCGAGGGAAGGAATCCAAATTATTAATGCTTGACAATGTCTTCCTTCCCACTTAGAAAACAGCTTTTTTTTAAATGCTCAGAGATGGTAAAATCATTGAGATATTTGTGATAAAAGTCCATGTAGACAACATTGTCTTATTTCTAAAGCAGAACTGAATCAAATGAAATAATACAATTAAAACTGCATTTTAATTGGGATGCTCTGCACAGAAATACCACTGTATTTGTACAACTTACTAAAATAATATTTTTTTCTTTAACTTGATCCAGATAGTGTGTCACTGAAAAGATATTCTCATAAATGCATGGCTGCTGTGGGCTTTGCCATTCAACTTAATTGCTTCCATTTCCAGGCAAAGTGGCTCTCCTGAGTTCTGAATTGTTTTCTTTTGCCTAACGAAGGCTAATGACGCTTCCTCATGGAGGCAGGCCTGTAGAGCAGAAGGTAGGAGGGCATGTGGAAATGGATGTTTTCAAACTGCTCAGCTTACCTGCTGATGGGTGGTAGAAATGACAGCAAATTTCACATCAAATAAGTAGGAAATATATATATATATCACTGGCACTTGTGTCTAAGGCTGCATAATTCTAGGTGCCCAACACAGCAGTAATTCTTGAAGCAGCTGCTGCTGTGAATAAACATATGTGAGAGTATTTATCCAGAATGCAAGGCTTAAAAAGTATTTTGGAACCATATCACTGACACATGGTACAACAGTTTAAATGAGACGAGCAGAATCATTGTTCTGGTACGGACTTCACAGATAACTAGCAGAAGAAGTAAAGCTCGGGAAAGGTGCAGAGCCTTCTGGAGTGATTTACAGAGAAACTGGATGTGACAACACTAGTCAGGCTAAAAAAAAAAACAACAGCCCACAAGTTAAAACAGTGGAACAGCTTTTCCTTAAAGTGTGATGATGAAGACAAACAGATGAGTGTAGGAGGAATAAAATAAATCAGCTGTTAACACCCTCTTTGAAAGCACTTTTAAAAGAGAATAAATTACTTTTTAGTGCTTTTTAGAAATGCTTTAAACTTTTCCTCCTTTTAAAGAGGAAATTAAAGTATCTCTTGATTCTGTACATATTAAAAATGAAGAATTGCCCAATTCCCTGAGCACCTCCACATCATAAAAAGTGTTATGTCAAAATGACAACTGTTAGTTGTGAGAACAGCTATCCTTCAACCCTATTTTTAACAAGTGCAGTAAGATGACTTAACTGCCACCAGCTATCATGACTGTGGCCTCCAGTCCAAATCCATTTAATGCAAAATTCTAGGGAGGAGACAGGCTTCATGCTGGGAAGAGAAAATGAAGAAATTTGGGTCAGACCGTGTTCCAGGTTTGGTGGTTCTGTGTGAAAGTCAGTCTAACTTTCTGCCTAGACTTTACAAATCAACAGCAGCATCTAGAATTGGACTTAAGTAGGAAAAAGAGAACAGCGTAAATAGTCCTGATGTAAGATGCTCAATAATGTCAGTTCACCTAATCTCTTCCACATCCTAGCTGGATGTTTCTGACCTTATCTCCTCCGTATTTCTACAAAAACTAGTATTCTTTTTGGTCCTAATTATGAGTTACAAACCTAATTTCCTGGGTCTTAAGCAATTGCACCAAGCTTGAAGGTTTTTTTTAGTTCTATCTTTCCATTAATATACTCTGTGCTGTATTCAAAGTGATAATTGTGGAACTGAAATTCATGATGTAGTCTCTAGTTCTGAAGAAACATAGAATAAATGAAGAAACTAGAGTGGCTCAAAGCAGCATCAAGACTTCCCCAAAGCTCAGAATGGGTATATTGGTAAGGTCTGGTTTACTTCAGGTGTGATGAGAGTACATTTTTAGTTTAAAACAGAAAATACCATTACATTGTATTTTTTTAAACAATCCACTGAAAATTGAGTGTTGGACAGTAATCTGTTTTTTTTGTTCTATCTCCTAATATCACAAGTTGATAAGTACTTTGCAACAACTGCCAATTCATTAAGGAGTGGAATACTTTTACCTGCCTATGCTGATAAAAGGGGAAATATTTTTATTTTCAGATTTTAAGCATCTCAGCAGATACACATAACTGCCGTGAACAATTCTGTTCAGCTTAAAATTACTTTTCTACCTCCTTCATCTGCTGGGTTTTGGGGGGCAATGTCTCTTGTTTCAGTTTGGTTTCAGTGCAGTGTAGGGCATCTTACAGAATCATTTTACAGCGTTGGGTATTTTAAGGAGTATTCCTTCCTGCATCTGTTTTCTGTTTGGTTTTTTTTTTCCAGAATAATTACAAGAGGGGAGAAATACCAATGTTAGGAACAAATGCCTTTTTAAATGGTATTGTAGACTTAATTTTGAGAGGATTTGGCTAAAGAGATTAATATTTAGGTGTAAATGACCAAAATGTTGATTTTTACCATCATAAATGCTGAAAGTAAGGCATTATAGACCAGACTGAACAATGAGGGAGGTGTGGAAAAGGAAAGATTAATTTGTTTCTGTCTGCACTGTGGAGCTGGCAGTGGGTATGACCCAGGATGACCCTCACACGCTCAACTCTACTAGAATGGAACCTTCAGGGGAGCCCCAGCTTGGATCCCTGGCCACAGGTCCCACGTGTGAGCAGAACTGCTACGCAGCCATCCCACAGCCAGCTCTTAGCGACCACTCCCCTCTCTGAATGTAGCCTGCGTGGAGACTGCATGAAAAACCTGGCAGTGCGCTTCTCTCCATCTCCAATATTTGTAAATTCTATTTAAAAATCCATATTTATAAATTAGGTTCTGCACTTTTTACTTTCTGGGGTTTTTTTCTGCAATTTGCCATTTTAATCTAGATTTTCAAATCTGTGAGTGTATTCTGGTAATTTTAGTAAATTTATTGCTTACTAGTTAAAATGATGCATATTTGATCATTGCATGGTGGGTGAGGTAAAATAAAAATCTCTGGTGATTTTGGTATATAGTCTAAATCTTTATGTAGATGTTTTATCTGATAACTGCCATTCTGCTTTAGCTGTTTAATGGGGTTTTAGTGCACAGAGAAGTTGTGGATGCCTCATCTGGAAGTGTTCAAGGCCAGGTTGGAGGGGACTTTGAGCAACCTGGTCTAGTGGGAGATGTCCCTGCCCATGGCAGGGGGGTTGGACTAGATGATCTTCAAGGTCCCTTCCAGCCCAAAGCCTTCTATGATTCTATGATTTGCCATCAAATGTGGAGACCCAGGTGTACCAGGGGGCACTGGGGTATGTTGCAGAATCATATTAGTGTTCCTTAATCATTAAGCGTCATAAATTGTGGTCATATCTCTTTTAAAGTAACACACCTGAGTACAGGTACATTAAATTAAGTGCATGAACACATTGCTTAGAAAGTCTTGCAGGCTCCACTCCGTTGGGAACACTCATTACTGGTGGTGGGAGAGGATGATTCTCACAGTGCTTTCTATGTGTGGATTTAAAAAGGGCTTCACAAAGGGTTGTTCTACCTATTTGCAGACGAGGTTGAGGCAGAGAGAAAAGCAATTTATCCGAGGTCACCTGGAAAGCTGTGGCTGGAAGGAAAACCAGTGGATTCGGAGGTCTGGGCCAGTGTTCAAGTGTGGGGCTGCCTCCTTTGCTTCCGAGTATTCTGAGTTTCCTGAAGAAAATGAACATCTCCATTATAGTTTCCAAGCAGAACGTGGTAAGTGTTCTGAGAAAACTTCTGCTATGAATTTGTAGTTTTATTGTTTGCTTCTAGTAACATCATACTGTTAACCACATTGAGCCTGATTTTTGTTTTACTAGTTGATACCACTGTAATTCCAATGTTGCGTTTTGAAATTAACTACTGCTTATTTTTACCAGTACAAATGAAGGTGGTTTAGCCCAAATTTTCTACATTAGAATTCCTAATGTTCTATCTGTAGAGAGGGATGCCTCCTGCTGCAGTATACCTGTTATATATCTGTTTATATAAATAAAAATTGTACCAAAAGCAAAATTAGGGGAAAGGCCTCAATTTTACATTAAGTAAAGTTCTTATTCAGATTTAAGTTATTATAGGGGAGGGGGAGAAAAATGGGATTATTTTTCTTCTAATTGTTGACATGAAACTGTTCCATTTATTTCTGTCAATGGTATCCTGCTCCTTGGTGAATTCCTGGAACTGCCATTACAAATCTAACTTCACAAGGTCTGTTTCCTCAAGACAATGCCTACTTGCTATGACAGTAACAAAAACTGCATTTACGTTTTAAACTTTCTGATGGAAACGTTGCTGGTTAGCGTTGGTTGAAAGTCTTTTAACAAATCATTTTCATCTGTCTAGTGGAGCAGGTAACGTCTTGTCTTTTCCCTAGTCTCAGTCTCAGCTCTGCTGAAGCCGTTCAGCGGTGACACTCCGTGACTCATGAGGAGTACGTATTAATGGGCGTGCAGGGCACTTTGCTGGGACTAAGGTTGTCCCTCTGCACTGACCGCTGGGCTGCTGTGAGCAGTGTTGGTAAACCACAAAGATCTGTAGACTTGCAGGCAGGATTTCATATGACTAATCATGATCCCACTGGATTTGACTGACATTTTGGTAATGGCTTCAGTGCAGCAGAAATAAGCCTTTAAGAATCCAGCATTTTCTGTATGAAAAGGATACCCCTGGTAGTGCTGCAGCAAGCCTAACAAGGAGGGATGGCTGTTCTGTGCTCTAAAAGAAGAGATCATGTGAAAAGCAAGGTAACAACCCAGGGGTTCAGGATGTACACAAGGGTTTGCTAAATTGAATAAACACAAACAGATCTAATTCTGATGCTTTCTAACTTGTGTATACTTGACTTTACAAGTCAATAATACTTTTCAAGGGAGACTGTGTGTACATTATCTGAAATTGAATAGGTGCCTTTCTTTGCATAAAAGGGTTTTTTACATGAGACAATGCAATAAGAGACACAGAAGTGTCTGGACTTGTTAAAATGCATACTTTTCCCTGAAATTGGTAGATCATGCATTGTGTATGCTTTGACAATATCAATGCAAAATTTTTCTATGAGAACATAATAATATGCTGGTTTTTGGCATCCAGATATGACCTTTACTTTCTTTGAAAAACAGGCTTCCAGCTTCAGGGCTCTGTGATGTAGTGTCCTGCTTGTTAACAGAGGAGTTCTTAGTCTGTTTTCTCTTCTGAAATCCAAATATTTGTACCTAAATTTCAATCCATAAAAATAACGTAAGAACAACTTTGGTTCCAAGATCACAGTTAGTCACGTGTTCCAACTCTTAATTTTTTCGTCATAACTTTATTGGTTATCTTATTCCTTATAGTTCCTGGCTCAAATCAGTCACACCACATCATTTCGTGTGGCCTTTGCAGAGGTGCTGCTTGTTCTGTCTCAAAGTTTCCTTTTTCATATTATTCAGCACTGTAGATTATCCTGCGATCTATTTTCTACAGCAAATTGCTTTTTTTACATTCTAGTACAATAAATGGCAATAAAATGCAGTGAGTTTTCTAAGTTGTATAAGAAAATCGTGTCATTTATGTTTTTTATTGAAAAAACATTTAATTACTTTTAAAAGCTTTTTTTAGTCATCTTGGCAATGCGCAGCGTATAGAAGCTGAGAATATGTGACTCGGGAGAAAATGTGTTGATACTCATTTTGGAAAAAAAATCCAGTTGTATTCATATAGAGCCTGAGCTGAGGCCCAGGGGAGCAAACAGAACACTCTTCATTACGTACTGGAGAAAATCTGTTGTTGCTGTAAATTTTCGTAGCTCAGTTGACTTCAGTGAAGCTGCACTGATTTACTGGAGCTGGATAGCTTTTGCACAGTGGTGGTATTTTATTTTACTTAAACAGCTGTGCTTAATATTGGAGAGAATAGCAAAATAATGTGGTGTTCCTGTCCTCAGCGAAGTTCTTCTGGATTAACATTAATCAAACTAGGAGCAGGATCTGGTTCAATAGATATGCCTCTCAGTATTCTGCATATGTCGTTCATTTTTCTTACTGCTTTGAGCCACTTCCTTGGATGAAGGGTAGTTGAAAGCTGAGCTAACCAGATGGTTGGGGATTTCCCCATGGAAGACCATCCCAGGGAGATGTAGAACTAGAACAGGGGATTCCTTGATTGGAGAGGTACTGAAAAACATTTGGCTACAGTATTGTTGGGCGCAGGTGATGGTAAACTGCTAGAATGACCCGGCATAATGTGGAGCATCCCTAAAGCTGTCCTTTGTGGCACTGGCTCTGAGATGGTCGTGGGATTAGTGGGCAGGGGAGGGAATGTGCCCCCTCTTCTCCTAACTATATGGGGTGCTTCTCAGCTTCAATGAAAAATTCAGTCTGTGAATGATAATTTTTGCTTGAGAAGCCAGAGTTTTATATTTTAATTTTGAGGAGTACTGTTTTGTATGCAAACCTTCTCAAGCATCAGGATGAGAGTATTCTCTAAGGTGCGTTACTGCTGCTTCAAGTACATGGTTTTGCAATTAATTAAACTCCGCTCTCTTGCATGAAAATGTTAGTTCATATAAAACCCTGTAATGCACATTTATAAAATGGCATCTATAACCTTATGTTCCAGTACATCTCCATTAATTACATTTCCGTTACTATGCAATTTGCAAATTGAAGAAGCGTTACAGAACAAAGGATGGCCTTTTAGTACTATTGAAAGAAACTTGGCACGTTTGAAATTATGAATATTACTGTTTTATTAGAATATTCCTACAACTATTTCTAATGCCAACAAAGAATTTTTGAGGCGTTCTTCATATTATTTTCGTATTCAATCATTAACGATTAAACTGGCTTACCCGTTAAATCTCAAAGTCACAGTACAACTTTAATGTATAATGAGCCCAGAGTCATTATGACTGTATCCACCCGAGACATCGTCTTGTTCTTCAGGGAACATCGTGACAGCTGAAATTTTTTAATAGTTTGAGCAAATAGTTGCCACATGCAAATGGATGGCAGTTAACGTTTCAGTCAGAAGCCCACTGCAGCTGAATTGATGATGTCTGTCATACTGTGGGCTGACAGAAGAAAATACATCAAACACCGATCTGACATATTTACAAAGATTTCTTCTCATACCATTTGCATTGTTAGAAATTGTGCCTAAATTTAGATGCAATCAGCTTGTACTTCTGTTGTTTATATGAGTGTAAATTGGCACAGATGTGGCGGCCCTGCCCTATGTCCAGTTAACAGAAGAAGAAAGAATTGGATGGTTTGCAATTTGAGTAAATGTAATTTCTAAAAGTTGCATAAAAATATAATCCCTTCAGCTGCTGCAAATATTTAGAGGAAATCTTAGCCAGGCATCTTACTTGGTGGTGGAAGATCACCCTTAGAATAAGAATTAATGTACATTTCAACATTTATTCATACGGGGTTTTCATTTTTAGTTTCGGCACATATCCATAGTCGCTCCGTCAAATCATCTGTCTTAATATATTACATGAGAGTGCTTCTGGTTGTTACGAAAATAGTGTTAAGAAATGTGAGGATAGAATAATCATCTCTCTAATACAGCATTAAGAAACTCCCTGCATGAAGAAAGACAGATTTACATTTGCTTTATCTTATGTGGGTGTAAGAGATAATGGGAGTATAAATCTCAGTAGGATGATAAAATGTATAATTTAGAATCCCTTCACGAGATTAATGCCATACGGTTTTTTCTTTTTCTTTTTTAGTTCATGAGATTAATATTTTCATGGTTTACAGTATCCCTATCAATCAAAATAATCAACTGAACAGAATCTAATTACAGGATTTTGGAACTTAAAAAAAAAATCTTAGGGTTATTCTTTTTAGGAATAAAATTGTTCCATAACAATTTTAGTGTAGACTCTTAAAATTCAATTTTTTTTCAATTGCCAGGGAGTTTTTATTAGATATATTTTATGATACTGTTTTTAGTTCAGGAATCTATGCTTTCTAGAAAGATAGTACATTGTGATAATCAAGAAGTGGAAATACAAGAAGAAAAAGTAGTATGTAAAGAAGAAATGTTTTCTAGTGTCAGTGTTAGGACTGGTTACAAACATGCAATAAAAATACAGTGATTTTGTGAGATACCTTGTATTATTAAGCCTATTACCAGATGTTCATACTTCTAAAAATAAAAGCTATTGTGTTAATGAACTCTGTTCAGAGAGACTGACCATGAGAAGCCTCTTAAAGCCCTTTGTTTCTGCTTTGTAAGAAATGTTGGAAGGCAGCGTAATTAAGGGTTTGGTTACTAAACCAAACCAGAGGTCAGTAGCACTGGCTCTCCTGAGTGCTTTGGCATTTCACCTCATTTTCTGTGGTTTTGTTTACTAAGTGAACGTAAGGGTAGCAGTACAGAGCTGCTTGAAGATCCTGACTGATCTTGGCAAAAATACGTTACAGGCTGCTGTTCTATAGTTTTGTTGCTAGGAGTTAGTGTTCAACATACTTGTTCTAATAAAACCTCACCCTGTTCTTATTTATCTACTCTAAAATATTGCTTCCCATTCCATGAAAATACCTTCAGATCCATTTTCTTTTTTTTGCAGATTGAAGATGGCTTCTCTTTGAGGTTAAACTTTCCCATTCGATCTATAATTATACCTGTTCTGGAATTTAGTTTTTATTTCTGAGTTGAAGATCATTTTCTTTGTCAGGAAACCGTTTAAGAATCTCCTCCTGTATTCTTTTTATGTGCCTTTTATTTGTTCAAACTACTGAAATGGAAGAAATGCTTCAGTATTTTCTGGAGTGTGATGAGATTTAAACATTTGTTACTGATACCAGTGCGAAGTCTGCTGGGGTGCTCTTTTCTTAAAACCTTACACTGTAAACTCAGAATTTAAGCTATTTATTTTTAGAACTTGGTAGAAGTATTTCTTAACTATCCTCCAGCAGAAGTGAGTGTGTGAAACATGCTGCAAAACGTCCGTGATTCCAGCTGCTGGGGAGGACGTTCTGCTCTCCCCAGGAAAGCGTTGCTCGCCTGTCACTCGGGTTTCCACGCGCTGCAGAGTTTACTGAGCGTGGCTGCCCGAGTCCTCCCCCATCCACTCTGCCTCGCACCATCTCTGTTCGTCACGTGACAGCGACAACGCTACTATTCTAGAAATCGGTTCTTAAAATTAACCGTTATAGTTACAGAGAAAAGGAAGGAACTGTCTGTTGGCCTTTCCAGTTGACCAGTCTGTTGGTTTTTCCAGTTAACAAAGACACTCTTCCATAGCCTTGGGCAGTGCTCCCAAGCGAGCGGCTCTGTGTGCTGCGCGGCGCAGTCATGGTTTGCCTTTGATCCCGAGAAACATACGGAATCAGAAAAAAGGCTGAGGTAGAGCTGGGTAGAAGTGATGTGCCTGGGAAAATGCTCTGAAAATACCTGCACATTGCGTATGCTGCGTTAGTACAGACAAATGCTTGTCCCTCATAAGTGAGCTTATGTTATGTATTATTTCTGGCAGAGCTCAGTTAATAGAATTAGAAGAAGTAGAGATGCCATTGGAAGCAAACAAATCCCTTTAGCCTTTTCCTCAAATGGAAGATGAGAATACTCTGATCTGCTTTTTAAACATTACTGCTGCACATTGTATCCTGTGTCTGGGAAAAAACAACAGACTTGCTTTGTATCACTGTCCCAAATATCTAATACAATGTGAAATATTACCAGAAAGATGCTTCCAAACCACAATCTTTAGTGTTCTAAAGCACTTTTTTTCCCCCCTATTTCTCAATCCATCTCTTTTTTACAATTACAAATTGCAGATCTTGGTCTTTGAATCTGTGCTTCATTATGCCATAAATGTGTCAGAAAATGGCTGTACATCCTGTCTTCAATCTGATACAAATTCTGCAACATTTTCTCCTTTGGTAATCTTGAATAAAAGCTATACTGAGCTTTTAGGTTGTACTTCACTAGGTAAAAAAACCTATGTAAAAATAATTATGGAAGGGTTAATGAATAGCATTGTTTTTCCTTACTTCTGCCTCTCATTGTGATAATTAAAAAGGTTTTTATTTTTGTACTGTGAGAAGCCACACTACATCAAGGCCAACAGAGTGTTTACAAAGAAGTGATGTATAAGCTCTGTGTAGCTGTAAAAAAGGGTGAAGTAAGCTGACATTGACTTGGCTCCTCTAAGTTTCTGTTATTACAGGTTTGTAATTTTACTTGGAAAATTGTGAAAGTTTATTTATATAAATGCTAGTGATGTTGTTAATAATTGTGCCCAGGATCAGCGTAGCACATCATTGATCAAACCCACTGCAGCTTCCTTTTAAATCCAATGTGAGAAATTTGACAAGCTCATAGCTGTCAACTATAGATTTTTTCCTGATATGCTCCAGGTATCAAAGTTACCATTGCAAAACCATTAAAGAACGAACTCCAATTTACAAATCTGTCAATAATGGCAGCAGCAGCGTTGTGATTGATGTAATACACTGTAAGATTACGTGGGGGAAACTCAGCACAAATGATTTCTGGAGCACTTGTTACCTATAGATTTTACAAGTAGTAACATTTAGAATAATGGCCAGCTAATCCACTTCCCTGCAAAGCCACAGATCATAACTTTCAGCCATTGGTTCAGCTTGCCAATTGGTAGCTTGTATTCAATACTTAGTGTGGAGAATTCTTTAGGTCCTTTTAAGAGTCAGGGATTAGAGGGTTTCATTTTGACATTGCAAGCCTTGTATTTGGCTGTTCAGAAGTACCCTTCGAGTCCAGTTCCCCAAGCAAACTGTACTGGTGAGTTTTTGTTCACTCTTTCCCATTCCATCCATCCCTACCCCTTTTGCAAACATTACCAGCTTTAATTCTATATTTGTAGCAGAAGAATACGTTGTGTCAGGGGCAGAGAATCAGTCCTCTAGGTAGCTTTTCACTATAAATAATTGATAATTACTTATTAAGAAATATAGTATCAAGAAGGTATTTCCCAATTTGATTTTGCCATATAACTATTCTTGGCTCTCGGAATCAGAACCTTGTGTGGTATTGACTTCAAAGCTTAAAACGTGTTCAGAAATACATTGTTCACAGCTTCTGTCATTTGTTAGTGGGAATATTTAGTTTGACAAAACTTATCGTCCCTCATAACCTGTTGAGTAGCATAAGATTCATTAATCCTTTAAGAGTAAGTAATACTCTTTAATCAGATATTGCATAATTTTCCTTGAAATCAATATTGAGGTGGAAGACACATAGCAGTGTAAGTCACACTACTTACTCTTTTGAAATATTGACAAAACAATGAAATTCTTTTAGTCCTATGGATTTTTCCAAGATAGATTTATTCTAAGGGGAGTATATCTAGTTTTGGAAATTGAATAAACAGGAAAAAAATACATCTTGAGACGTGCCTAAGATACTATTTGTCTATTGACAATATTCTGCAACGGTAGAGAGATTGAATTGGATTTGGCATTAGGAAGTTTGACTAGGAAAGGACTATTCGTTGGTAGTGCTCTAGTACTTGGACTTGTTGCTTCTTTGGAGGTGCCTTAACAGTCTTGGGACTCTTTTGAAATGCAGCAAAGCACACCTATCCAACCGGGCTCTCCGGGAAACGTGAGCTGTTTCTTTTCCTTTTGAACAGATTTGAATATTAATGAATTAATAGATTTTTAATATTGATGTAGGAGGTCTATGTTGCCATGATCTTAATTGTCAGGGTGCCTTTTCATAGGCAATGACAACAAATCTGGAGAAGAAGAAACCTGGCATTATATACTTGTGCTTCTGCATTGTCAACAGTGGTTGAAGCCTAAGTTTGAGATACGCAGAGATACAGACTGCCCTACAGCTGGCTGCCCTAGAATACGGCATGCCCTAGATTTGCCATGTCCTCCTCTTTTTAACGTGTACAAAAAAAGAAAAAACATTCCTTACATACTGTATTCTTTCCTATAGATGAGTAAAAAATACTTGAGCTGGAGAATCAACTGCTTTCTTCACTTGTGAGAAATATTTTACATAGTGCTGCTAAAAACTTGGCGTGAATTATTGTGCCAGACTTGAGCATAGCTGTAGAAGGAAGCTTTAAATAACAGTCACAGCCGCTGATCCTGAAGCTATTCTAATGTTGAACCCTTTATCCCCTGACAAGAAGACTTGAAACTGGTACTAGTGTCCGAAGTCCCTGATAGGGATTGCAGATTTTAGGAATACTTTTTCCAGCTCTCTACTCCGTGTTCATTTCTGCCCAGCGAAATGCAGGAGACATGGAGTGCTTGAGGAAACCTTCCCCTGCAAAGTCCTCCTTAGGACAGCACTTGGTTTCGTACCATAGAAAGTTTGACTGAGTTTTGAGGCACGGTGTTTTTCACAAAGGATTGTTGAAAACCTTGTAATCAACATCCATCCTAACATGAATATTTTAATGCAACATTAGTGAATCCATGTCCTTGTTCATACCTGCACTGCATTGCTTTGACTTACTGTAATACAATAGTCATTTGAGTTGCAGAGGATAATCTTGTGCATGACCTCAGTTTCAGCTTGGGGAGTGCTTAGAAACATTTAACCTGATTTGTCAGATCAGTGGAAAGAATTTTGCATAATGCAGTTCAAAGAAATTGCAGTAACATTGCTTAAATCAGATAGAGGAGTTTAAATTGATTCTTATTTGTTGTTTACTATTTCAGCTTTATTAAGCTCTAATCTCTTTCTAACATTATTTAAAGAAGGTGTTGTCCATGTTCTGACTTGTTGTCCTGGTTTTATGTAGTTATTTCCAATTTTAAGCGTTCTTACTTTATCATCTTTAGTCTTCTAACCTGGGTAATTCCATCCATTGTCTATATTTTAGAAAACTTTGGCTCAAGAATTACTCCCCAGGTCAGAAGTTAACTCCAACAGCCCCACAGTTAGCCAACCAGATGGTGTCTCCTCACCTCCACCCTTGGGACCCAGCTACATATTGATGTGTGTTAATCTCTCAGTGTCTGTCAAAATGCTTACATCCATCCTAATGTGAATATACACCTTCCTTTGATACTCGAGGATGTCCAGAATATTCCATGTTTTGTCTTTATACTTGCTGGGCTAGAGATGAGAGAACCCAATCCAGTGCCAAGGTTGATTTTTTTATTTCCAGTTTATTTATCAGTAACAGAAGCCTGTCCTCGCACGTACACACATATGTATGTCCGTGTCCATGTGCCTTCCCTTGACAACTCACCTAAGAACTGCGTCGCGCTCGTGAGCATTACCCAGTTTGCTAGTCTCTGGTCCTGTAAAAGGTCCTGTGCTATTTACAGCGACAAACTCGATGTGCAGATTGAAAGAGAGCTGTTCAGCCAGTGCCGTGGGTCTGGTGGAGGGAGGAGCAATATTCATTGACACAGCCTGGCCTTACAGCCCTGTGATTTTTTTTTTTCTCCTGTGGTATTCTACACATCTGTGAACTTTTCAAGGATGATCCTGCTTAGTTTGTGAGATCATAAGTCATACTCTGATTTTTACTGAGTTGATCCTTCTGGTTTTAAGGCCAATATTTATAAGCAGTTTGGAAGAAAGTCACATCTATCACAATTCTCGTATTAAAGTGTTTTGGGGTTTTTAATATTATATACAACTAAAGCAAATGCTAAAAAGCATATCCGAGGGTTCACCAGGGTTTTTGGAGCGCAGCCGAGTGCTGCATTTGATGTGAGGTAACTGCAGCTGCTCCCAAACCATTCCCCCCCATTTTCCATCTTTATCGGTGCGTTGCTCCTGGATCCCCCAGAGGTGACCGGCCAGCTGCTGGGGGTGATGGTGATGGGGCACGGGCAGCACAGGACCGACCCCTGTTCATGTCGGTTCACTATGAGCTTGGATCAAGTACGTAAAGCCCGGCTCTTACTGTTACCTTGGAATGGTCTGAGCTGTGAACAGAACCACAACGAGCCTCTTTTTCTCAGTTAACTGGACTGTCTTTATCTGAAGCACATCACATCTATTTAGGCGAGCTTTTCTGTTCTAGTGAATGAAAATCTGTGTTTGTATTTACATAGACGTAGCGTGCGAGGAAGGAAGCCCCTGTGCAGCCGGTGCACCCAGCGAGACCATTCCAAGCAGCAGCTGGCCTGGGCAGCTCTGAGGCATGGTGCTACCCGCAGATTTGCTATGCCAGAAACAGGCTAAAGATACATGCTTGTCCCTGACAGTTGCAGTTCTTTGCTAACTCACTGTTTTCTGCAGAGCAAACCAGTCTGCCCGGGGCTATTCAGCGTTAGAGGCTACTCCTTCATAGTGAGCTGTCTGCTGGTGACGGTGTGGGTGTGCTGCTGATGGGATCGAGGTCACCAACTCTCTTCCCCTGGGCTATTGCCTCCTTGCCTGTGTCGGTGAGGGAGTAATGACTGTGAAGGAGCTCCCTTTTCCTGCACCCTGAGCACTTTCAGATAGACAGTGTGAGCTACAGACACCTTCTGATAGCGTATTATATTTGGAGGCAGTCTTTTTCATCCACTGTTAATACGATGGAAAGGTAATTGTTTCTGTGCCCTAATGAAGCCAAACACAGAGTGTTCTCTCTTTATAACACATATTTCCTTTTTTTTTTTTTCCTAAGTAAGTATTTCAGTTACGTCTTTAAGTTAGTCCCTGATGCCCTGTGTAGATTTTGCTTTCCAGCTAAGTATAATTTGGTGTTTTGCCAGGAGCATAGATATCTGTAAAGTACAGGCTCTGACTTTTTTAAGAGATGCTTTGGGATTGTGTTTATTAGATTCGGGGAAACCATACCTTATTAAGTGGGTTTTTTTCCACTGCCTGAAGGTTGAAATTTTTTTGCTGAAGTACATCAAAACTAGAACATGACAGGGCAATTACTTTTTTTTTAATTTATTCAGTAGTAATCAGTAAACAGATACTTTCTCGTACCCACTCAGCATGTTTTGTATATGCATTTTGGTTTTGTGGAGGCAGATTGCTGTCAAGTTAGAAGCATCAACACCATTAGTTGGATCTCTTCATTAGTGTCTATTGACAGGAATTTGATCATACAGCGTTAGCTGAAGCTGGGACTGAGTATTGGCTCTGGCAATATTATTAGTTGTGAGATAGTTGCTTTGTTCCTCCAGCTGAAATTAACTGGCACATAGTTGGGCTGTGCATGATAAATAGCCCATGGTAAAATAGTTTTAGATTTCTATTCAATAATTTATATGAATAATAGCACTGCGTTTGCTTTTTCTCTTCCATCTGTGAATCCTGCATCCTTCCTGTGCAGCAGAGCGACTGCTGTACAGGAGAGGAGGAGGCTGCCTGCTCTCCACCACAGGCACAGCCTGGGAGCTTTTCCTGGGATGGTGGGAGATGTCGTTTGCCGCCTTTCAGGCTAAGGAGGACATTGAATCTAGGTCTCCTACTACTTGGAAGAGTTTTCTGGACTCCAGGCTATTATTGAAATGCACGTATCAACATAAGCACCTGTATGTTGGAAGGAAAACTTACAGGCTTTGTCTTATCCTGGCTACAGGATGTCTTGAACATACCCTGAGATAAGACCCCTCAGCAAACTAGATTTTAGAACTGCTCAGAGTGGGTAATTCAAGCTGTGCATAGAGGAGAAGCTCTAAGTGTTCAGGGAGCTTTAAGGCCAAAAGTCACGCGCCTGGGGAACAGGCTCATCACTGGTCTGGAGGCAACTGTGGCCAGGCTGTTCTGGCTGTAGTTTGAGATGTATATGCAGAAACTGTTCCAAATGGTTTAAACTTCTTTTACAGAAGTTGGGGTATTCCAGTACTGTCTCAAGGGTCACAGGAGAACTTGTATCCTTACGGTGTGAAATACGGTGAAGACTAACTAGCTTAGATGACAAGTGCCTTTCAGCAGCCATTATCTCCACTGCGAGAGAGTTGAATGGTCCTCAATGATTTGTTGAAACGTTATTTTCTGGGCATCTGAGTACATCCATAGTTACAGTGCATGTGTTTTATTGCTGTGTCTGATAAAAGTATAATGTAATACAAATTATGCAGGCAGATTTTTAAACTGTGATTTTCTGCCAGTTTGATAACTTTGTATACTGTTGACTTAGACAGAATGGTGCTCTGAACATTCACTTGCCATGTGTCCACAGCCAGAAACCCCAGACAGGTTTTTGTGTGAAAAATCGATGCCCTGCATGCTGGACCAGCAGTTAAATGGATAGAAGTAAAAGGCTTTATGGTGGCTTCTTTGTTGTAGAATGCAATACATTATTCATGACACCAGCCTGCCTTGGCAAGCTTAAATGTATTTCTAGCATTTAACCTCAGATATATATCCAGCTCCAAATCCAGAAATTACAGCATGACATGGCATCTACCACTTTGATCCAAGCCTCTCTTAATAAGCCTCTCACGTCTCTGTCAGTCACTGGAGAGCAAGACTGTGAATGGCTGGCCTGAATGGTGCTCTGTTTGAAGTTTGTTGGAGAAAGAAAAAAAACTCATCTTTGGCTGTTGCCTTGCTAATTCATCCTCATTCCAAACAGTAAACATGTTGGTAGATGTGAATGAAAAGCCTCCAGAGTATAAATAATAAATGCTTCTTCCAGCTGTACAGACTACTTTGTGTTTCTGAAATGATGCCAGTTTCAGGGTCGTTTTTTTTTTTTCTTATAAATGGACTATATCACTACATAGTACTATGCTTTCTGCTAGACTCTGTGAAGGTCTTTATCTGTGTTCATAACTGTTGACTTTATATAATTGCTAGCATAAAACATCATATGCTGCAAATTAAACACGAACAAATGAAATGAATATTCATGAATTCCTAGCGATTGCTCGTATTTTCTATGAGCTCAGGACAGTTGCTTAGGAGTTTCTCAGTTCTTGACAAGTTAGAGACGACTTTGTTCAAAATGCCTAAATCATGAATGTACTTCTGTGTTTTCTTACTAGGGTAATGTTTGTGAATTTTCTTACCTGAGTTCTAATTATTGCATTAAATCCACACTAATGACAATAGTAAGTGAAACCAAAACACATCCTTTCTCTCCGCCCCCTGCCCCCCAACTTTTCTAACCATACAAACAGTTGAAGACGTGTCGTGGCACTGACTTCTGCTCCTTAGGAGCCCTTTGTCCCCTCCAGTTCGGCTTCCTTAGTGTATGAGGTTCATGTTAGTACCTCTTAGGCACAAGACGACAGTAACGTCTGTCAGGAAACCACAAAGTGAAATCTTAGGAGCAGAGATTGAGTTAATGTTGGATTTTCATGGCAACTGTTGTAGTTGCATTCATTGGAGAGCTGGTCAACGGTGGAGGTAACTCATCTTTAAATTTCATAGTAATGGTATCGGCACGTAGTACTGACTATACATATGTTCAAGGATAAGATGGTATAGGGGGTCTGCAGCGTACAAACACATAAACATGGGCATTGCACATTTTAATAAAGGGTGAAAACAATTATTTTCCCAAAGCAGTCCGTTTGTATGACTAGTCTTTTCAGAAAGAAGTTCCAGCTGAGGACTAGAATCTAGTATTTATTGTCTGTCAGCATCCTGCTGACATATATTTCAAAACAAAGCCTATAAAACATTGGTTTATAGATGAGTTTCTGTGCTGAAGTGCTGTTTGTTCTTTGGATGAAGTGAAAAGAGGTAAGAGAAAAATGCTGTGTGTTGGAGATTATTTTGTGGGAGTCATAAAGCAGCCAAGTCATACCAAGCATTAGCTTTTGCTTGGCTAAGCCACCATCTGCAGTTTCTTTGCTGAATTGTCTCTGCTTTAACACATGGATGAAATTCCAGTCAGAGACAGTCGCCTTCATTTCCTGAATGCATGATCATATAACATGACTCTACGAAAGAGTATCTGCAGATAGGAACTGGATAATGGTACATTCAAGATGATTGTCCCATGGAAGTAACCGGATGTTTGAGCCGTGTCTATCACTGGGAGTGTGATTAAGGCAAAAGTGCAAGAATTTTGTCAAAGGAGGCCAAGCTTCAGAGATGAATGAAGAACCTTAGCTGTCAGAAGGCATTTGATATACAACTGTGTGGTGAATTCAGAGCAGAGATTTGATCTCTGATTTGATTAAATTTATTTTAAAAGAGGCTTCCTTCAATCTTTTTTAGGTATAGGAAAATCTCATGAGAAATTGGTCGCACTTAGACTGCAGAATGAGGTGCTTAGCTGCTGATTTGCTGTATTTGCTGCTCTCTGGACATGTATTGCCTCAGGCTGTTCATTCTCAGCTCACCAAGGATTGCAGCTCTCACAATTTCTTATGCTTCTTTTGAGGGCAAATGTATTTGATCTTTGCTTTGTGCAGTGCAGTGTTCTGGCCCCGTTTCATCATCACGAGTTAAATCATCTTCAGACTCCTTCAGAACCACAAAGAGTCTTGACACAGCAGAACTTTTGCAGCTGAACCATATTGTGCATCAGGAGTGCATCCCTCATTCTCTACAGGAGCTTTCTGTTTTCCAGCATGGGGAGGTCTGGAGGAGCAGACAGCTCCTGAGCCCTATCTGAAGAGAGCTGAAGAGCAAGCTCAGGAGCTCCTGGAACCAAGTGGCAATTGTAGCATAAAAACATGCAGTCAATAGATGTAGACAAGAAAAGAATAGTCACTGAATCTGTGAACTCATTTAGGATTTGGCTCAACGATAGCAGTAAATGGAAGCAGATGATAATCAGCTTCTGCACTGTTGGTGCAGAGGGTAATGAATGAGCATTTACTGCTGCTGCTCTGAGAAGCCATACTGAGTTAGCAGCAGCATTTGGCCAGCTTGGCTTTGATTTTATTACAAGTGTCAGCGCTCGTGTCTAGACTGGTGCGTTGGCAGCTAATTGATCTCCAGCATTTGATATGCTAATTGTTTCTTTCATAATATGCTAATGTGTGTACAGTGAAAAAACACCTTTTAAAAGCTAGGAGGATATCTCAGAGGTGCATTTGGAAATGGATAGTAAGACTTATAAATCTTGGTTTATATCAGTACAATATACAAGTGACTGAGTGCTTATAGTTGTGGGAATTTAGCTTAAAAATGGGGATGTAAAGACAGCTATTGTTTAGTCATAGAGTGACTGTACAGTGCGTCTGTAACAGGCTGCCCTGTGCAGCCCAAACAGCTAGAAAAACTGGTGAGGATTATGGAATATCCTGCTCTGTGCACTTAACTGACCTTTGCAGCTTTCTCGCTGCTACTTTTTTGTGAGGTCAGTAATCTGGCCGTCATAGTTTTTATCATATTTCCTGCAGTTAGAGAATGAAAAACTAATAGTAGAGAAGCGTAGCTGAGTCACCTCGCAGTCCCCCTCCAGAGTAGCTTGTACGTCTCTACATTAAGAGTACATCTCCAGGTAACTGAATTACTTGCTGACTCTCTGTGAATTCCTACCATTTGACTGTTCAAAAGCAGATGTTACTTGATTGCTTTCTGAGGGGTGCTTGTATGCTAGATAGTAAATTCTCAAAGTTTGTGCCCTTTTTCAATTCTCTTCACACTCGGGGTACTTTAAAAATACAGTCTGATGTGTCTCAGTCATTAGCTCCATATGGAGCTATAATTCATAGAATCATAGAATTTTTTAGGCTGGAAGATTCTTCGGCCTTTGAAAGAAAGGTGCCATCAAGGAGAGTTTTCATGCACATTTTATTTTGTCTGTCTCCACTCAGATATTTTGAAAAATACTTTTATTAAATACATAAAAATGTAAATGTTTTTGAAAGCTATCAAAGCAAGTCTGTGGAAGGATAGCTATTGAACAGCCTTCCTCAGGCCTAGGACAGAGCTGCAGGAACACGTTATTAACAAAATGCAGAGCCAGGATCCTTCCTGACCTTTGGAGATCAGCCATGTTTGGCAACTGAATGATTTTATTTCTTTAAATATTTTTAAAGGAAAAACTGCTAGATTTTCTTCTATAGAGACACCTTTTGCACAAACTAATAGGCTGTCCCAGTGTCATTCAGTAGATAGGAATTCAATTGCTAATATGTACTTAAAGTTTTAGATAATAGTAAAATGTCTGATCTACATTTGGCTTCAGTCCCTGGCAGCAGATTAGATGAACACCTATCAAGTGTTTTAAGTGCGTGAGCAGATTCTGCAGCTGTTACTGGGAACAGACTCCACGTCTGCTGTAATAAGCTTATCTGCATGCTCAAAGCCCTAATCACCCTCTCGTTGACTAGCGAGGACTTGGATGTAGCTCTGGAGACCAAACCAACCCAAACAAACCCGTCCATTCATCTTAACAGAGGAAAGTTGGTGATCTGATTGCTGAAAACGAAGTCAATGGAGCTATGCTTACTGAAGACCAAAGCAGGAAGTCAAAATGTTTTCTTATGTCAAGAGTTATGTAGAGTTAAATTCATCTAACTATAAAATCCTGCAAATGAGGTGGAATCACAATAGTGTTCTAGGCCGAGAGGGTTATATTTTTATAGTGAAATTTAGTGTGTTATATTTAGTTTTGCTTTGGGCTTCTTCAGAACTGACGTATCCTGACACAAGTGTAAATGGTAAAAGGATCTGCCCCCCCGTAGATGTCATACATTCCTTCTTGCTCTTACTTTGCAAACATTTAACTTTCTTCACTCGTAAAACTGATTTTTGGAAGCAACAAGTGTCTGACACCCTGAATCTCTTTCTTAAGCTGGCCTTCTCAAGGGAATAATTTTAATGGAAATCAAAGGATAAAATGTATTTTTGCATCAAAACAAGGACTCCGTGATGGATCTTCTTTATGGCCCTTTACAATGAAATGATTTCCTGGATGCACTTGAACCCTACAGCAACAGACTTGAGAATTCGTACTTGGAATACATTGTGGGCTTTTTTGTCTTTTAGCCCAAAGAACTGCATCTCATTGAGACCGTGTAGTTATACCAGAACTGCTCCTTTGAGCTTTCATTGATGAGGCTAAACCGTTGCCACTTTCATCTACGTGCACAGTATTTTACAAATGCCACATAAAATTGTCTTGATGTGCTTACAGATTATTCAAGCACAGCACACAGAGGTGTTACTGACACAGCTTTAACCAGGGACATACTCAGACTGGTTATATTGAAATACAGCTGTAATGAGGGAAATAATTACAACTTCTAAGTGATTTAAATAATGAAGTGTAGTGACTTCAGGATAAAGAAATCTAACGTGCTTCAGAAATCTCATATGCAGCTGAGTAGACTTTAAACAAATGCATTTTGTGACTGTTTGCCTGAATGTTGAGTTGAATTTATTTTAGCCATGTTGGTGCCTCTTGCATTTGCTTTCTATAAATATTTTGGACAAGGGGATTTATGAGTGGGAATGTTCACTGAAAGCATCACTGCGTAACCTTCGTAAGCACAACAATAGTCTCCATAAGATACAGCATCCACGTGGAAGATTAGATGTTACAAATTTCATCCTGTCAACAGGAAAAAGAAAACATATCTTTGAAGAACTAAGTTAGATGAGTCGAATTTATGATGCTAAAAACTTGGAAGAAAATTCTAAAAATCGCCCACGAATAAGTCAGTGGGGATGAGAGAGACGAGGAGACTTGACAGATAAATGGTGCTGCATGAGACCAGTGAATGGTCAGGACAGAAATCCTGAGTAGAGCAGGAATTCCAGATTAGACTTGTGTATAGAAGGGTTAACAAATTGATAGAAGTATAAAGGGGTTTCAGTTAAATGGGGAAACTTGTCCTCCAGAAAGCTCATGTGCAAAAGACACACCCCCTTAATGTGATCTATGTTGGCTTTCAAATACCAACATGCCCTGTTAAAATTACAGGGGGTATCTCGCGCAGCCACATCATCATGCTCAAAGGCAAGGTGCTGTTTCCAAAGTATTTGTTATGCAAGTGATACACACACATCGGCTGCTGGATTAATGGTACTCAGTGGATTAATTAGAGGCTGCCCCTGCAGTATGTTCAGTACTTTCTGACAGTTCAGCGATGCACCTACGACACATCAGCTTCTATGCTGTGAAACAGATTATTCCAAAATAATTTTCTCATGTGTGATTTTTAAATAGTACTTGAATTTTTAAACCTCTCTGAGAAAATGCTTCCAGATACTCCAGGCTAGCTTCAGACAAAATAGGGCCTCTTTCTCTTGCCCAGCTGAGCTTGGAGCTAACCTCCTTTTCTTTTGGTGTGTGTTTAAGTTCATCCAGTGCCTATTGAGAAATGTGTACAATATGCTGCATTACTTTTAGAAGACTGGAGTGCTTCTGAATGAATAGTGCTAGGTAAATAAACCCTATTATAAAACCATGTATGTTACTAAAAGCTCTAATCTATGATTTCATCTTAGGTCCCAGGATTGCTGAGTTGGCCCTAGACTAGGCAGCTCTATCCCGTGGGGCGGCGACTTGCGGCATGCGAACACAGGGACTCATACTCACGGGAGCATTCACTGACCTTGAATGAGTATGGTTCAGAGACAAATACACCTCCCCTTTTCACACAGTTCCTCTGGACACTAGTACCCCATTTGGCAGTACGCATGATTTTTGATCAAACTGAAAATAAACATCTGTGGTAATGAAAACTATGGCTCAGGAGACTAATGTTGAAGTGAGAGTGTACACCTGTTAAGACTCTGAATTTTGAGCTGTGATGTCTCCTCTGTGTTACTAAATGTCTCATACATTTTGCCTAAACTTAGCCCCCACAAAGAACTGTGCTGTAGATAAAAAGTCTTGATGGCAGTTGCTTTCTAAGTGGTTCTTACCGGGATAATCTACTTGTCATAATCTGGAGCCCTCTGGTTGTTGCTCAGCAATCCTCCTTGTATCAAAGTTACACTTACTATAAAGATCAAGCCATTTATTCAAGAGTCTCAGTGCTGCAGTCAACAATGATATACAAACCTTGCATTTACTGCAATTGGAGGGAAAGTGTGGAGAAAATCTGATTTTGTGATGAACCTGATTCAGAGCTCCCCGCCTCTGTGCCTCTGTCTTGCTCTGGAGCAGTGCGTACGCTTGCTCTCATTCTCTTCTACTTTATCTTTGTGGATCTTAAGCATCAAGAGCTTGTATCAAATCTGTCTAGGAGAAGAAGAAAAAACCCATTACCAATAACTAATTCCACAACTGAACTATTTTTTTCTGACTAAGCAGAAATAGTGCAACCTCTAACAAGAGTTCTTTAATCATCAGAAAAGAAGATGTTTAGTTTTCTTAGCAATTAGTTTCATCACTGTTGCATTAACTCTATCTTCTGGCTTGGAAAATAGAGGAACAGGCTTGGAGATTGTGCTCAGTGCAGTATGCTATAAAGCACAACTCTGAGTTGTAGCACAGTGACAAGTCATTCAGACAAGACTTTAAGAATATTCCTTTTACTTTTCCCTTTATTTTTAGAATATTCCCTTTAGGGGCTTTCATTCATAAACAATATTTTATGTGAGTATAACAGGATGCCACTAAAAATTAAATATGGATGCAAATTAGTAAATACTATTGCAGCCTAATGTTTGTGGCACTTATAAAAAGGTTACAAATATTCCTGCAGAAGACTGAGTATTTGCCATTTGTTTATATATTAGGGAAGAGGTTCCAAAATCTCCTGGTTTTATGAATTTCACTCATCTCTTCACAGCACGGCGATGTCACATCTAGTTAGGCACATCTGTGACTTGTAGCACACTACTGTGCCTGGTGCCTTTGACTTCCCAGCTCAAACAGCTAAGCATTCTTTTACTCCTGCTCTGACTGAGTGTGGGCTTTGGCACACAACCCAGGAGCAGGATTTGAACTTACACTTTCGGATTTGTAGCATTTCCTTGAACAGCTCTGACACTAAGCCCTTTATCACATCAAAGAACCGAAAAGAAATTCCTTGACTTGTTTGACTGTGGTAGCTCAATGGTTCCGTATGGAATTATTTGCCATTGATCCAGACTAAAACAGCATCATACATAAGCTCACGTGCCGGATAACTTCAAGTCATAATTTTTGGAAGGTATCTGGTTGCAATTATTTTACAAGCAGAAAGAAACTAAGGTGATTCTCTCAGACTCATCCTTACGATTTTAACAGCCTATGAAATCATATTGTACTTGCATAATCACAGATAAAAATCAGTTTGGTGGATGCAGCTGCCTGGATGAGCAAGGAGCTCCTGGACACACTGTCACACAAAAAGAAACTTTACAGGGAGTGGAAGAATGGACAGCTAGAATGGGGGGCATGTAAGGAAGCAGTCTGAGCAGCAAGAGACCTGGTTAGAAAAGCTAATGCTCAGTTAGAATTAAATCTAGCGAGGGAGATCAAGGGGAACAGCAAAAATTTCTATAGGTATAGTAATGGTAAAAAGAAGGCTAGGGAAGGTGTGGGCCCTCTCAGAAAGGAAACAGAAGAACTGGTGACATGTAATATGGAGAAGGCTGAGGTTCTCAATGACTTCTTTACCTCAGTCTTCACTGGCAAGGGCTCCAGCCACACTCCCGGAGTTACAGAAGATAATGGCAGGGACTGGAAGAAAGAACTGCCC